>BLKM01000601.1:591494-607896 GCA_013340265.1 Coptotermes formosanus
CACAGGAGTATTTGGCTGCAAAAGGAACGTGTACGTTCCCGCTGAGTCCAGCTGTTGCAGGTGGGATGCACACTGCCTCCACTGTTGACGCATATTGTAAGGGACGTCAGTCGATGTGGAACTTAGTCTGGCTGCCGTGAGCGCTTGTGTCGATATCGAAGCATTTCATGGCTCGTGAAATTTCTCATTTGCGTAATTGAATTCAGAGTGAAACGGTGCAGGCCCGTACTGTCTTTATTTATATGGCTAACTCCATGGAGCAGAGGCCTTCTTGAGAAGCTAACAGTTTCTCAGCTAGTCAAGAAATTCCCCGCATTTTATGGAACCCGGAGGTTCATTACCGCATTCACAACAGCCCGCCACTGTCCCTATGCTTTGTTTGTACGACAGTTATCATATTTAAAGATGCATTACAGTGTAAGCTGTACTGCTTGGAGCTGTAAATGGTCTGTGTAGTACGGATCAGCCTTGAATGTCGCCGTGCATTTGCACTGTACAACAGTCATGGCTAGCCTTGTATTACTTCATTCCTGACGACTAAACGAGTCTCCCCATCGGTGTTGCAGTGGACGGTGTTTGTCCTGGTTCCTGAGAGGCCGCTTTTGAACAAAAGACAGTAGGTTTAGAAGCTTTGCTACCGAGAAAGGGCGCAACTTATCGACACGTTGAATGCGTATCAGTGTAAGTTACTTTTCCACGATATCGCGTTGGCTTATCGGTGTGAAATGATAATATTTAATTTTTTGGATGAACCGCCGCCAGTTGGATGCACACAGAGTAAGGTTACTGGGTGCAACGCAACGCGTCTTGTCACCGGGTTCTGTGATGCGGGCGACAGCTTTCTGTTAATGTGCCAGACGATAAAGGGCCCAGTAAATGTGTGAGATAACAGTGGGTTTGCGGAGACGCAGTTTGCAAGTAGTGCTGACGGAATTAGTTTGTAACAAGCTGTGCAAATGCTGATCACATGGGATGGTGGCGATGTAGCTGCGTGACATTGCATTGCACCTTTATCTAGCTGTAGAGATGTTTTATGGTTGCGGAATTATGGGAGTAATTGTGGGAATGAGGTCGACGTGAAGTATTCGTAAACATATCGAGATTCCATTTAATTTGATGTCGTAGTGCAGACGTGAACCCAGCACTGGTATGAAGGAATCGTACGTTTCATGCGTATGTGAAGCGTAACATTATCCTTGTTTTATCGTGACGAACAATTTTGTGTACCCTGTAGCAAGTGGTTTTAGCGTGACAGGTGGTTCTGTATCCCTTACAGCAACGTGTTAGCGTGATAAGAAGTGCCTGTGCCGTATAGCAACGCTTTAGTGTGATAAAGGGTTCTCTGTACCTTATAGCAAATTGCGCTTAGCATGGCGAGCAGTGCTGTATAAATTGGAGGAGTATTGTGGTGGCACGAACAGCACTGCTTTAGCGCGGTGGGAAGTGTGTGTGTCTTACAGCAAGTATGACAGATCGGCGGCCAGTGGGTCGCATGTGGCCCATTTGAATTCTTCTGGCGGGCCGCGAAATTTCAAAACAGAATTTAAATGTCGTCCAAAGACTACACTTTGTGAGTACGTTCGGCTGGATCAGATGAATGTGTCTATTCAGAAGTTCAAATCAGTAACGCGTGTCTTATTTGTCAAAAGGCCGTCGGTGTTTGCCAACAGCGTAACATTAAACGTCATTATGAAACACACCGTAGAGCAAACATGACATTTATTGCAAAACGTGGAAATGATAAATTGTGCGAATTAAAATAAGGTTTAAAAATCAAGAATATATCTTCAGTCACATGAATGTATTGCCATGTATCAGCAGTTACAGGGAACTTTATGTTGGCCAGTTTGTTTGTGGCTGTTTCAAGAGAGATAAGATAACCTGTCCAGAAAAAGAGCGAGGGTTTAAGAACGCAAGCTGCAGTAGGAACAAAGCGACTGAACGTGTAAACTGCCTGGCAGATGATTGGGGGGATTAAAATCGAGCAGCAGAACTGTTCAAGCCCACGGATAGCAGTGAATGAGATTACAGACCTTAAACATACTGCTGAGCTTGCAATGTGTTTCCTGGTTGTAACTCGGATTTCCTTGCAAGTGAGGAGCTGTTTGAACTGAGTCCTGTACATGGGGCTGTTTGAACTGAGTCCTGTACATGGAGCTGTTGGAACTGAGTCCTGTACATGGGGCTGTTGGAACTGAGTCCTGTACATGGGGCTGTTAGGGGCAGGGCGGTCTCTGTGGGACGGATAAGGCGGTAACAGTATCAGAAGTCGAGATGGACAGGCGTACGTGCATTGTGACTGAGGCAGGGCTTGCTGTGCCAGGTGGTGGCAACATAGGCAGTGTAGCTACGTAGAAATGATTTTTTACTATTAACCAACAAATGCACACAGTTGTCATAGACTCACAGTAATGTATTTAAAACAGTGCACTTCTACGCTGTCGTGCACACCTGTGTCGTATCCACACGCCGCTGTACTGTACAGTGTAGCAGTCCTGCACTGCTACGCTGTCGTGGACACCTGTGTCCTATCCACACGCCGCTGTACTGTACAGTGTAGCAGTCCTGCACTGCTACGCTATCGTGTCGTATCCACACGCCGCTGTACTGTACAGTGTAGCAGTCCTGCACTGCTACGCTATCATGGCGTATCCATAAGCCGCTGTACTGTACAGTGTAGCAGTCCTGCACTGCTACGCTATCTTGGCGTATCCACACGCCGCTGTACTGTACAGTGTAGAAGTCCTGCACTGCTACGCTATCGTGGACACGTGTGTCCTATCCATACGCCGCTGTACTGTACAGTGTAGCAGTCCTGCACTGCTACGCTATCGTGGCGTATCCACACGCCGCTGTACTGTACAGTGTAGCAGTCCTGCACTGCTACGCTATCGTGTCGTATCCACACGCTGCTGTACTGTACAGTGTAGCAGTCCTGCCCACTGCACGAAGAATTTCCGTCAGTGCCACGTATGCAAGAGACCAGCATACTGTGAAGTAATTGTTTTATGCAACGACAGTCGGTGTACTTGCTGATGGCGCACCGGTATCGCCCGAAACACTTAGCAATGTAGCGTTCTGGATACATTACTGTGAGTTTGTGATAATTGCACGCGTGTGTTGCTTAATGGTGAAAGTCGAGTTACAATGCACAGAATGGAAAATGCTTAGGAAGGTACATATAAACGTAACATTGAGTCGCGTTCGCGTAACCCCTGTTGCCGTGGAAAACAATAAGTATTACATATTCCAAGTGTGTGTGTGTTTGTGCAGCCTTCGTTACCCAGCATGCAAAACGCGTGTTCCTTATTGTATTGTCATCTGTGGCCTGTCGGGCTCTGCCATATTTTTCCATATCATCTCATAAACGGCACGATTTTCAAGAAAAGTTGAACATAAAATGTGTGTCTTGATTTTCTTTGCATCCTTTGCCTGAAACATTTCTCATTCTAAGAAGAATTCACAGAGATGTTACCATAAACGTAAACGTACATACGTCTTCATGTGAAGTAGCCATTATTCTTCCCAGACTTTAATCAAACTTGAATTTTCTCGAGATTTTTGATAAATACTCGAATATCAGATTTCATGAAAATCCGTTCAGTGGGGGCCAGGTTGTTCCTTGCGGACGGACGGACATGACGAAGCAAATGTCGCCTTTTGCAATTTTGCGAACGCGCCTAAAACGAGTGTGTACGCGGTAGTAAAACTCACAGTTTAGTCTTTCGGTTCACTGAAGTAATAGACTGGAGGACATTAACCTTTTAAAGCCTAGCGGTAACTTTACGTACCACCAGGTTTAACATTAAAAAATTCTACGTGGTGCCCACATTGCTTTTATGTATTTTGTGTGGATCTCAGAACAAACAGCAACTTTTGCGTTATAAAACATTAAGAGATTGGTTTTTATAACCGAAGTGGAGAGTGTTTACAGCGCGGTACGCACTGAGTCCTTATATAAAACAGATACGTTCCGTCTTTAAAGAGTTAAAGAAGGGGGTAGTCGTGAACTGTGTTCATGCGTGAGGTTTATGTCACTGACAGTTTGCGTCTTTTGTTCTGCATACTGACAGTGAGTGTGCAGATTTGCCGCATTACACCGAAACTCGTCGGTTATCTTGCCATTCCTTGATAGTGAAAATTTGTGCACGGAAATAGAACTGGATGCCAGCGATATAAGAAGTGTGAAGTGACGAGGTCTGGCATTTTGAGTTCGTATTGCGTGTAAAGGACTTCAGTGAATGAAATGCGGAACTGCAAGGAAGAGGGAGCTTAAAAACAGCATCGTGTGACAATATACGTCAGGGGTGTCCAGCCGTATTTTGGCAAAGTACCACGGCCCTTATTGCGGGCTGGTTCGCGGGCCGCCCGTGTAAAATAACAGTAAGTGGTACACCCACTCGTCTAAATTATTGTGCGCGCTTTACAGTGCGCGTGTAATTTACAAATATGGCGGCGGGGCGCGTGACACAACCTGGCGGGCCGCGGCTTGGGATCCGTGATCTGAACGCCTTTCAGATAAAACTTCTGCTGTGGGACGGAAAGGAACGTAGAAGTCAGCGAACCGTGGTTCGTAACTCGTGCAGATCACGTCAGCTGTAGGGTTTAATTGGCACACGGTAAATACTCCATTGCTGAGAACCGAGTTTGAAAACCCGACTTCAAGATTTTAGGCTTTGTGAAATTTGATTTGCCATGTTCACTGCACCGTATAATTTGACGCTGAAAAGCGACGAGGACATTCAAATGGAACTGACAATTGAGTGTGATTCAGTTAACTAACTGACTGACTACATGGAGCAGAGGCCTTCTTGAGAAGCTAACAGTTTCTCAGCTAATCATGAAATTCCCAGCATTTTATGGAACCCGGAGATTCATTACCGCATTCACAAGAGCCCGCCACCTGTCCCTATCCTGAGCCAGCCGAATCCAGTCCATGCCCCATCCCACTTGTTCAAGGGCCATTTTAATATTATCCTCCCATCTACACCTGGGTCCCCCAAGTTGTCGCCTTCCCTCAGGTCTCCCCACCAAAATCCTGTATGCACCTCTCTTTTACCTCGTACGTGCTACATGCCCTGCCCATCCCGTGATTCAGTTACAAAAGAAAAAAAATTAGTGCTCATGTTCCTACTGACCAGCACAGTGACTTACAAAACTGTTCACTTCGCTTGCCATAATATGTGCGGTGTCAGGTAAGCACAGTGTTGTGCGGTGTCAGGTAGCACAGTGTTGTGCCGTGTCAGCACAGTGTTGTGCGGTGTCATGTAGCACAGTGTTGTGCGAAGAATTACAGTTCTCAAAATTCCATACTTTTATTATTTATTCACAAAGTTATGCACCCAGCAAACAGGAGTCATACAGGGTGTCGAGAATAAAAGCCTTCGCAACACTGGAAGCGGAACAGAAAATGTACGCGGCTTAAACTGGGCGATGATCAAGCGTACGGCCGTCCAAGCAGCCGAGCTGCCGTTATACACGTAGCAAGAGCAGAGCGGGATAAGGGATGAAGAGCTGAACAGAGCCTGCGCTGTGGTAAGCCATGTACGTAGGCTCCTGTGTCTCGCTGAAAGTGGTTGGACACTAAATGTGCACATGCATATCGAAAGTGCAGTTGTGTAGATGTGTGTAATTGGCAGACTGTGACTTCTGACAAAGGAGAGGCCCGCTTCCTCGCCAAGAGGGCGCCTCAAGACTCTTTGGATGTGAATGTGTAAAACAAGACGTATCTGGTCGTAAGTCCCACGAAGGGTTTGACTGCCTTGTGCCCTGCCGTGGCACCGGTGCTGACTGTATACCATCTCAGTATCCGCATAACCAATTTAGTAATCCTGAAGCTGGAGGCTGTGCGGTTGTCCGAAACGTCGGAAATTTTAACAACTGCACCGTCCACAAACCCAAAAGAAGTCCATCTCGAAATTCATATTTATTGATTTTACTGCTACAGACGGTCAGTGCTTGTTTGCAGTTTCTGTTGATTTGTGTCTCCAAATATTATTCGGGTAATCACATGGAGAATGGGATGGGCAGGGCATGTAGCAAGTATGGGGGGAAAAGAGACATTCATACAGGATTTTGGTCGGGAGACCTGAGGGAAGGCGACAACTTGGGGGACCCAGGTGTAGATGGGAGGATAATATTAAAATGGCCCTTGAACAAGTGGGATGGGGCATGGACTGGATTGAAGAGGCTCAGGATAGGGACAGGTGGCGGGCTGTTGTGAATGCGGTAATGAACCTCCGGGTTCCATAAAATGCGGGAATTTCTTGACTAGTAGAGAAACTGTTAGCTTCTCAAGAAGGCCTCTGCTCCACGGAGTTAGTTAGTTAGTTATGCAGATTAAACAGTACTGTTTGTAGATGATGACCTAGCCCGTACGTATTTACACGGTCACATCGTTGTTGTTGCAGAGTTTCTGTGTTGTCTTGTTTTAAGGGTGGTTCTGACAGTTTGGACGAAGTTGTGACGCGCTGACTAGGAGTGGTGACCGGAAGACCAGAGTAGGACCGGCTGCCGAAAACTCTGTGTATTGCAGACGCGTGCCAGACATTGTGTAGTTTCCAATATAAGGCGAGTATTGGCAGAACGGCTAACCGGTACTATGCGTGGCTGTCCTCGGTCTCCTGCCGAATGCGAAATAGTGCCGTACGCCATAGCAGTATCTTTCAATGTGTTCATATTCCGTGGAAATTCGATGGCCTGTAGTTCGCGAAGTCGAAACACAGTCCCTCAGCGTGGCATTCATTTTGCCCTGAGTACCGGCTAGCAGACCTGATGCTTCATGGCGCGCACAACACGTTCTGGAGTATAGTGCTGCTGTGCAGAGTCGCAAGATGTAGGCGTACCGCATGGAAATCACGAATTCGCCGGCGAACTGTTTGCGTAGAAATAGACCCAGCCATTAGTGTACCTGCAGTCGCCCTACTCGACACGATGTGTTGGCGCCAGTGTTCTTCCGCACACAACCCTTGCCCCCCCCCCCGCCGCCTCCGCCTCCGCCTCCGCCGCCGCCGCCGCCGCCGCCGCATGTTCTGTAGTGATATTACTAGGTAACCGCTTTCCAAGAAACTACGCCCACTCAAAAACCAATTGTACTTTAGACGTGGTGTACGCAGCGGTGCAGTCGGTGGAGGCACTGCGCTACAGGGAGGAAGGTCGCGGTTTCGATTCCCGATGGTGTCATTGGAATTTTCCGCCCTGTGGCCGTGGGGTCGATTTAGCCTCTAACAGAAATGAGTACCAGGGATATTTTCTGGGGGTAAAGGCGGCCGGTGCGTAGGGCTGACAGCCTTTCCACCCTGTTGTGCCGATTGTCTTGAAGTCTGGCAGCCTCAGCCTCCTGGAACCCTCAGGGCCTGCACAGGCCTGTACAGGGACTGCGTTACCTGTGCCTTTTCGTATATACTTTTGTGTGCTTCTAACATCTATTTTCACTCCAGCTTTCCAGACTTTCTTACTTGAAAAAAAAGACGCCTGGACGCACATTATTTTTATGAATTTAATTCTGTACATTATATATTAAAATTTTACGCTCGATCGTTTACTGCATACGAGGGTATTGTGATTTACGTGGAATGTACGTTTTACCTTTACCATGGACAGTGTTATATATTCTTAGCTAAACAAGACCTCTGTGTGTATTCCCTGATTTTGGCCACGTGTGCCTGTCGAAACATGTTTGTATGTCGTTTATATAACGCAGTGCAGTAAGTTGGAATGAATTGTTATCTGACTTGTGTGTCCGTTTCGTGCGTTGCGTCGCCCTTGGAAGTGCCCGTGCAGTCGACCGTGTGATTACATAATGCCATAAGTTCCCCGCTAACGTCATGCAGTACCTCACTGGCCACCTTTTCAAACCTGGTTGTTTATGTTTTTCCTCAAAACGAGCCTTGTTTCGGAACCGTTCCGACGCAGCAGTTCGTATGGCGTCGTAAGGTCACGGAACAACAAACCGTCAAGCGGTGTTAGTTGAAATAGAAGAATAATGTGTCGCCACCCTTTCTTTCCAAGGCACTTAATTGATTTAACGCGTCTGTTTTTCCACTCTTCGTGTGCAGCATACAAGACTACCCTTGTGAGGGGAAAAGTGGGTCCTGGCGTCAATTAAGTTGAGAGTTGGGTTTGTTGTAGCACAGCCTGTGTCGAGCCGTCACTTGTGTGTGTGCCGTTGTCAGTGTTTCTTCTGGCAGAGAACCTTGCAATTTGTCACAGCAGTGTGCTGTGTTCACTTGCCTGTCTGTTCAATTATGTGTTGAAACAGTAGCAACAAACAAGTGCGTGCGTACACTGTTCTCGGCCTTCTCGTTTATTGGTTTTGTTTGTTCGGTGATGTGTAGGCACTGTGGAGTAGTAACGAAGCTTGCCGGTTCTTTAGGGTCTTACTGGCAGGTGTAAAAAGCCGCCGTGCCGTGGCGGGTTAGAGGAATAAGCACATAGATTTTACAGTGGACGGCGTAGCATAGGAACAGGTTTTCTCTCGGAGCTTTTGCTTCTGCCCGCATTCACCATTCGGCCGGTGTTTCCTTATCACTGACTGGGATGTACCTTAGGCCCGGATAGCCAGTACGTTATCACAAGTGGGTTCATAGGTGGCGCTTGACGTAACTCAAGAGTCGAAGAATTAACTGCAACTTCAGATGTGTTTATTGTAGCTCTTCTTCTTCTTCTTCTTCTTCTTCTTCTTCTTCTTCTTCTTCTTCTTCTTCTTCTTCTTCTTCTTCTTCTTCACAGTTTAACCAGCGCCTCCAGCAGAACGATAGCCCATACGGATCTGCCTTCTGCTTTCTTCCTCCATCTCTAAACACCCACCTATTTAAGGGCCTTCTCAGTACAGTCTAACCACCTTAATTTTTGTCTTCATACTTTTCCATTTCCATCTGGTTTCCCCAACAGTACTTTCTTTACAGCCCTGCCATCAGACCTTACCAGGCGTCCAGCCCATTCTAGTCTTCTTACTGTAATTGTTGTTGCAATATGTGGGTTTCTGTACAAAACATGCAGGTCATCATTAGTTCGGCTTCTCCGGCCGTTTTGGTCTTTTATTGGGCCAGACATTTTTCTTAGCATTTCCCGCTGCCGTGTTTTAAGGGATGATCTCATTTGCCCCGTCACTGCCCGTGTTTCACAGCCGTGTAGCTCTGCAGGTTACATCATTGTAGCCTGTATTCTTGGTTTTGTGTGTTTTGATATACATGTTGATTTCGTGATTGCTGAAAGAGCGTGGTAAGATCGACTTGCTGCTGTTATTCTTGCCCGTACACGTTTCGCAACTCGTCACAAGTCACCAGTGAACTTGCCCGTACACGTTTCGCAAGTCGTCACAAGTCACCAGTGAACTCATCTGTTTAAATTCTGATGCTTCTGAATATGCTTCGCGGTTGTGCTGCTGTTGGTAGGGTGCATATTTTTGTGTCTGTATTTTGAGGTATTCATTATGCAGTTTTGTCTGCACTTACCTTCAGACCTATATCGTAAGTTAGTTCTTCCATTTCTCGAATTGCTTCATTGACTACCCGCATTGATCTTCCAGTAATTACATCACCATCTGCATAGGCCATACACTGCCTGGTTGTGTTAACTGTGCCACCTGCGGGGTTCACTCTTACATTGCGTCTCATTTCCTCCAAAGTTAAACCAAATAGTAAGGTAGAAAATGAATCACCTTGTGTGAGTCAGCTGGTAGTTTCAGAACTGTCTGATGGTGCACCACCAATCTGACCTTTGTTCGTAGTTTTCCTCAGTGTCATTTCTACCAGGTTAACAATTGTTTGTACTTGTATGCCAGACTGTTGCAGTATTACATACAGCTGTTCGCGATCTGTACTGTCGTGTGCCTGTTTAAAACCTATAAACAGTTGATGAATTTCTACGTTAAATTAATGTGTTTTTTTCGATAATGTGTCTCAGGTAGCTTTATGCACCTGTGCAGTACTGGGGGTTTCTTTAACACTTAGTCGCGCCTTGTGTAACAAGACAATAAGCCAACAGGGTACACTGATACACTCGTGAGTGGGTCAGTGTACCTTGTTGTCTTATTTTGTTGGTATGCTGAAGTGAACGGCAGAAACGTGTCATAAGAAGTGCCGTGTGTACTTTCCTGTAAAGTGGAAATTGCTGCCGTGCGATGGGTTTCGTGTGGGTAAGGGCAGAGTTCGCAGTGCGAACCTTCGTAAACCCAGAGTGAACAGGTGCGTACTTCATTCAGCGCGGGCTGTCTTCCTTACGTTGGCTGGATGCATAGCGCCTCAGGTTTGCGACGCGGCTGCGCTGTGTGTGACAGAAGTGCACTGTACTTTGCGATAACACATACGCTAATGCCGCGTGGCGTAAGGTGGTAATGCGCACAGCTATAAAGACGCTGTGCGCGAACAAGTAGCACAGATCTTCCTGTGACGTATTATGTACCTGTCGTGCACGTGTTGTCTCAAAAATTGTGTACAATCACACCAACTCGTGCACAAGTTACAGATAAAAGAATATTAGTTAAAGATATCCGTTACAACCCGACATGTTTCGGTGCTCTGAGGCGCCATTATCAGGGGAAAAACATAAGCACACTGAGCGATAAAATATCAGTTGGCTGGACGCACCTCAGACTGAAGTGGTGACACCTCAGTTTCTGGACTTCTTGTGATGAACAGCCCGTGATGTCTTGAGGACTGAAGTGACGTTACTTCAATTTGAGATGCGTCAGGCCATCTAGTGTTTTATCGCTCAGCGTGTTTATGTTTTCCCCCTGATGATGGTGCCTCAGAGCACCGAAACATGTCGGGTTGTAACGGATATCTTTAACTAAGATCCTTTTATCTGTAACTTATGCACAGGTTGGTGTGATTGTAACTTGTACTTCCTGTGAGCTGTTTTGATGCCTAACGTGAAAAAAGAAAGAAGACGTGAGGTGTGAAGGTGTAGGCCTAATCATGTTTACTCCGCAGCAGCAGTGCGTTGAACACGTGACGGAACGCACACGCACTGAAATGAAGGTATTATTGTGCGACCTAATGTTGCTCCGCGGACCGGCCGTCGTGCAGACCCCCGGCTGTTCATTTCACTCAGATAGGTGGTGTTGCTTTGTGTGAGATGTAACAACAGGTGACTGCTGGTGACTACCGTGCACAATGGCTACCATAGCGATAATAGTAACACCTGTTGACGAGACATGCCATCGATTTGCTGTCTTTGTGTTGCTGCAGCTCTGCAGGTGGAGAAGGCGTCCGATATTGTTGATCAAGACATGCGATGTCGCCTGTGTTGCGCCAGTCCAGGGCATTATTGCGACGGTACAGCTATGGTGTTAGCTATGTAACTTCACCTTGGAACAGGTAATGAAGGTGCACGGGGAGGGGGGGGGGTGTAGCGATATGACTGTATTCTTTCTTCATATTTTCTGGTTGGCCCTAAAATTGTTCAAGTTGTTGGAATTGTGTTGACTATTCGTGATGTCAGGTTGTCCCGAAACGTCGGGTAAGGATTACCACTCGACGCTGCGTAATGTCCCAGAAGAGCGCAGATCCTGTGTTCACTGGTCCTTATTTGCGTGAATATTCAGTTGTCGGTATATTTTTGGGCTGTCGTGAATTCTCTGGAAACCGATAAACATTTGCTGCTTGTTTTTCCTCTGTTGTTTGACGTTGCGTGCTCGCTTGTTTGATCACATTTGTAGCCGAATTTAACGCGTTTAGAGTCTTCTTATTTACTTAGCACTTCTGTGTGGAGTATCGGCCCACGCTCGCTCCTGTTTCTTTTGTATGGTGTTCGCTGTTCACCAGGTAACGGAGAACGCCATACGCAGGAAACAGGAGCGAGCGTAAACCGATACTCCACAAAAATGCTAACTAAATAACATGTAGCATTTACTGATTATCACATTGAAAGTTTGTGTGTGACAGCAGTGTGCACGTATGTGCCAATATTAATATATCAGAGCACAGCGGGGTGTGTTCAGTTAAAATTCATATTAATGCTTTGGTGGTGAAGTACAGAAAGTCGGGAGGGGCTGGGATTGTAGCATGATGTCTGCGCTGGTGGTAATTTATTGGGTGAAAGCATAAATGCCGTCAAGAAAAATATACAGTATGTTAGACTGTAGTAATGGTGCTGGGCAGAACGTCGCGGATAAAGATGAATACGCCGATGTCAACAGGGTGTGGGACAGACTCGTAAAGGTAGCTGGTAAGTCTTTGGTAAATAATTTGGAACGAAACTACGATGCCAAAGGCTGCTATCAGATAATCAGCGTCAGTGGTCTGGATTCAGAGGCGGGATGTTGTGAACACGTTGATGAACCTTCGGGTTCCTCGAAGGGCGGATATTTGTTGGCCAGCTGAGCTGCTGTCAGCGTCTCTGCTCCGTATGGCCTGTTGTTTAGCCTACCGCAAACAGATGTAAGGTGGCCTGGGCCCTGTGCCTAAACACCACCCAGAAGGCCGATGCAGGCGGAGGTGTGTTCACTTCGACGTTTCGGCCGATTTATCCACGAGGTGTCCGTTGGACAACGGGCTGGGTATGCAGCCAAGCGTTAGCGTACACACGACATGTGCGTGGATTTGAGTTACATTTCTGTGTGCGTGTCTTGTAACATTTTGCGGCGTGTAGTTACGTAGTTGTGGCGACCAAGAAAGAAGAAGCGACGCGCTTCCTATTTATCAGCAATAGCTGTAACGGGCGTTATTAGTTCCCTTGTGTGTGCCAGTCACGTTAGGTTAATAAGCATAACGTTTGTGTGTCTTAAATCGCGTGTGAAAGTGCGGTCGAACTTGTTATGACGTAATGAAAGGGACTGAGTATGCTGTGTCGCTATAAACAAGTGTTGTTGTAACCGAGGAGTATATATTATGGTTAACGGGGAAGAATTAATTGGTACCGCAGAATATCCGACGCTATAGATGCGGTGTCGTATAAACCGATGTCGTTATAAGCGGGTTCGACCGTATTTCTGCGGAAACCAGATTGAAGAAGAAAAGCGGGAAGACCAGAATTAATGTGGTTGGACTGTATTGAGAATGTTCTGAAGTCGATGGGTGCCAAGAGGTGGAGGAAGAAAGCGGAAGACAGATTGGTATGGGCTGTCGTTCTGAAGGAGGCACTGGTCAAACTGTAAGGACCGTTCGCCAAAGAAGGCGAAATTGCGTTTGATTCTGCTAAGAATGGAATTTTTCCGCCATGGAATTGTTTTTCCATAGTTCAGGGGTGGATCAGTTTTTAAGATTAATTGTAGCTGCCACAGCGTGAGTCTTCTCGTAAGGGGGTGAAGACCCAGGTACAAACTGACAGTTCTACCAGCAAATCAGCGTGGCTGGTGTCCGCAGACCGGCTGTTAACAGAAGTTCTCTGTGACCACATTGAATTTTGCTGAATGCTTTTTTTTTTTACCAAGATTGTGTATGCAGTTGTTGACTTATCCCATTTTGGCTACGTCATCCAGCCACTGTCACCCTTGATGGCTGTGTACTGAAGATACTGTACAACTCCGTCGGCAGCACTCTGCTTCTCACTTTGCCACAGCACCTTGTTTTAGAAGACTTCCACAGACGTTGCCTTCAAGCTGGATTTTTACTTCGCACTTCTTTAGACTTCATGTTATGTTAAATGCATGCATGTTGTGTTTTGTGCAAGAGTCGTCTGCTGGTGGGGGCGTACGCCTTCGCAAACTGGGTCACCTGTCTCTCTGTGTTATGCAGACCGAGCGAGGGTATCGATTGGCGCGGCAGTGCGTCCCGTTGGACACAGCGATGCTTCCTGTCTTTCATTACTACTTTTGTTGTCTCTGAGGATGAGCCCTGCTTTATCGTGTGCTCGTTCCTTGGAGTTCAGGAAAGTCACCTACTTACTTAGTCCTTCCCTCTTCTACCTACTTGTTCACAGCAGGTGTCGGGGGTTTTTGTGATTTTCATTTGACCACACTTAGACACACATCACAGTCGGTAGGACTCCTCTGGACGAGGGATCGGCCCGTCGCAGAGACCTCTACCTGACAACACAAACACTGTACAAGAGACAAACATCCATGCTCCGCGGTGGGATTCGAACCCACGATCCCAGCAAGCCCTGGGCCGCAGACCCACGCCTTAGACCTCGCGGCCACTGGGATCGGCACGTCGCAGAGACCTCTACCTGACAACACAAACACTGTACAAGAGAAAAAAAATCCATACCCCCGGTGGGATTCGAACCCACGATTCCAGCAAGCCCTGGGCCGGAGACCTACGCCTTAGACCGCGCGGTCACTGGGATCGGCGTTCAGGAAAGTTCGTGAGTAAAATTACGTAATGTATTTCGACGAAGTCTCGTACTGGCGTCAGCTGAAACTTGTCGGGTGGAATTTCAGTTTGCCCTTGTCGCCCGTTGTTAATCCGTAGTTTCCGTCCCACTTGGCCCGTAGTGTTTGTTTCATTTCGACGCAGTATAAGCCTGCTGTTTGTTCCTGTCGCCCCAGCCTAGCTCTTGGCGATGTAAGTTCGTCCCGTTGTGTTGTAATTAACTGACAGTAATCTGCACATTTATGTCAGCCACAGCAGCGTGTTTGTATTCAGTTGAATAATGTGTGCGTACGTGAAGTTAAATGCGATAAATGCAACAAATTTGTTGTAATTCATTTCCAGTTACCAGTTTATGTTTAAAAATCTCAGCTGAGCCGAACAGAAACGTAGCACGTGACACTGTGTAGCTCTCCTACCGTTTTTTAATAAGATGCATATCTAACGGAATGTTCCCTCTAGGCTGCACAAGTGCACGGCCGCGCAGGAACTGAAATTCTCCCGCGCACACTGAATTGTTGCCGCGCAGCTGGAATTTCTCAATTTTTGTTGTAAATATTCTTAGTATGCATATTACGAAAAACTTTCAAAGTGCCGCGCAGTCGTCAGATCGTGTAAAAATGTTCTGCTTATGGCAGTAGCAGGTCCGCGCAGCTGTCAACAAACTAGAGGGGACGTTGCCCGAACGTGTTGGTGCCTCTGGTTGTTTGGCATTGTTCCGTCTGTCAGTTGTGAACATTAAGGGCAGGGTACTGCGGTCTGCACACCTGCACTTTTCCACTTGTCTGCTGTGGGACCTGTTACATACGGTAAACCGGCGGTGCGGTTCCGAACTCGGCCGTGCAGACGCTTGTCGATGACGCCACACGCGGTGAAAGCGGTTCGTATTTTGTCTTCATGAGAACGAATTATATAGGCCACACGTGGCGTGTCGGGGTTTAGCCACATGTTGTGTTGAATTCATTCCAACATTTCGGCATACATTGCAGTCGCCATCTTCAGGGTGAATGAATCAGACGCAACCAACCCAGCAGCTTGTTACTGTGTACCTTACTGACAGTGTCTTACGAACCGTAACTGGGGTTGTCGACACCGACGTGCTTGGTCGTCTGGAGTGGATTAGTTACTTGCTTAAATTAAGGCGTATTTCTGCTGGTTGGAGGAGGTTCCCGTCTTGGATATGAAACCAGAAATGTTTGAATTGCAGTAGCGATCCGGAGGCGCTTGTGTTGAAGCCTTCGTTGCGTGCGGAGACGGGTTGGGGCCGGCTCCGCTGCCTTTTAACTTATATTGCAGCTGGGAAACCCCAAGGCTAACCTCCCTCAGGAGGAGTTTCGGAGATTAAATGTGCTGACTGGCGGGCCGACAGTCCTGTTGTCTTGTAATTGTGTGTAGCCTGTATTACGGCGGTAATATTCTGACAGCTGACAGCGTGTTTTAGTTTGTACGTTCCAAGTACGCCACTCAGAAGATTGATGTTGACTGTGCAAGACCAGCGTCTGAGTATCCGATGCTTTTGACACGTCTGGTTTCTAGGCACAGAACACGTAATACGGCAAAGGTGTTACTGTGCAGAAAGTGTGTAGGGGGTGTAGGGGTAAACCCAGGCGGATTGATGTAAGTGGTTAGTGTCACGCTGTGGCTGCTTTATCCCGGGACACGAGACCTCGGTGTTAGTTGGCCGGGGACCCCACGTTACGGCGATGTGGGCGGTCGGTTGCGATCGTACAGCGCGTTGCCGTGTGCTGGCTTGGGCTGGTCGCACTGAGATGTGAGAAGCTGAGGTGACATAGTGGGTCCACACTGCGTGCGTACGTACATACACACACACACACACACATATATACATATATGCATACGTACATATAAGTTATATATACGTACATATATACACATACATAATACGTACGTACGTACATCAGTACGTAGAATACACATGTACGTACGTACATAACACAAACAAATGTACGTACATATATGCATACGTTTCTATATATATACGTAATACGTTCGTTTTGTATATACACCCGTGTATCATTACATATACACATACATACATACATACATACATACATACATACATACATACATACATACGTACATACATACGTACATACATACATACGTACATACATACATACATACAT
>BLKM01000601.1:607946-667963 GCA_013340265.1 Coptotermes formosanus
TATGTATGTATGTATGTATGTATGTATGTATCTATGTGTGTATGTATGTATGTATTGTACTCGGATAAGCCGTAGCCTTACAAAGCATTTGCTTTCATCTTCCTACAGTCCGCGCGTTACGCTGTTGTAGGAGTGCTGTTGTGCGTGCAAATATGTGATACGATTCTGCGTGTGACATACTGCGTGTCGGAGAGATCACGTTTGAAGAAATACGTGGTGGGACGGAACGGTGAGGCCTACACGACACTGTGACTTAGTGGAGATTAGTGAGCGGCAGTGGAGATTATATAGACAGCAGGGAGACACGGGAAGAGGGGGCGGAGGAAGGTGCTGCCTGCACGTCTTATTTGTACGCTCCGTCAGATATTGTGGCTGTAGAGCTGAGGGGATGGAATAGGCTGTAGTTGTAACGGGATGGGCGAGATGTGAAATGGATACAAAATTGTAGTGGGGAAGCTTGGACTGAGGTGGCCGCTTCGGAGAGAACTCGTAGATGGGAAGTGAAGTGGGGAGTTCTGACAGTCAGGTGTTAACGGTGTTGTCTGCCGCGTTCATCGCCACTGGCTGATCCTGTGAACACGGTAATGACATGCAGGGAACGGCCCTGTAGAGCTGTTGTCAGTGGAGTGGGGCATCAGGCTGAATACGCTCAGTGAGAGCATTTGGGATGTGGAGTGGCGACGCTGCACTCCGCTGTATTGCTCTTGGCCCAGACGTCTGATTTGTCGTAACGGCTTTGTGTGAATAACAGAGGCACGTGATGTGATGGCGTGAACGGACAGGCTGCACAGACTCTGAGGACTGTCACTGGGTATCATCAGTGCGTATTAGCCTCAGACGTCGAGAAATAATCGCTGCTTAACAGTTTCGCACAACAGTCGTTAGTTATGCCGATAGAAACTCCGATGTCATTGTGTATGGGATTCCTTATGGTGCAGGCGTACGTTAGAAGAAAGATATGAACTGAAAGCGAGAGGCGTAGACCTCAACGCATTCGCGCGCAAAATGTGACTGCAAGTGGTGTGCCCGAAGCAGATCTGTGAATTTTGTGTAGCAACGCTGGCTAGCAGAGTTACCGCAGTTTTTGTGTGTTTATTGCTGGTGGAGTAATTGAAAGCAAACTGTGCATTTCGAACGAGTGGATTTTTCGTATCTACTGTTAGGTTTAATAAAAATGCCATTTAGAATTTTTTTATGGCGCAGCAGCCCCCAGTGGGCCAGTGCCTCCTCATTGTCGAGGCTTCACGATCACACTCAGACACACGACACTCGGTAGGACATCCTCTGGACGAGTGATCAGCCCGACCCTCAGACCTCTACCTGACAACACACAAATACTCACAAGAGACAGACATCCATGCCCGCGGTGGGATTCGAACCCACAATCCCAGGAAGCGAGCGGCCGCAGACCGCGCCGCCACTGGGATCGGCAGCCATTTTGAATAGCGTTATTGATGTTTGGCAAGGTCCCGTGGATCGGGGTTCAATTCGATAGTTCATTCAGAGAATATGTAGACTTAGGCCGAAATTTTCCGTACCGTCGTGCGTCTAGGCAAGTATGATTTCGTCTTCAATAGACCACTGTCGCTTCCGTCCGAATCTACGTGGTTAACGTGTTCGCACAGAAACTGATGCAGTGCCGCGCCTGATACATTAAAACCTCTCGTTATGTGGCCCTGCTCGTACGCATAGAGTGCAGAGTAGAGGACGTTATCATAACGTAATAAATGTGCCTAATTTTACCCGGTGCGACATCTCGGGTTAGCGTACGGGCAATGGAGTAAGGGAGGCGGCATGTGAATGTACTTTGTCAGACGAAAGCGATATTTTGTCGACGTTTCGTTTTGTCGGTTAGGACTTACAGCTGCGTGATTGAAGTACGAACTCTTGTGGCTCTCGGTTCGTTTCAGACGCAAGAGAATCTTTTTGAAATTCGGGAAAACACTGGTTTATTTGGGTGGAGAGGGGCGGGAAGGGGTGGGAGGGGGCAGGTAATTCAGGGAACTCTTCCGTCAAAGGTAAAGGGCTGATTTTGCTCCGTTGCTGAGTTGTATGCTGTGAAGGGGGTGATGTGCATCGGCGGATGCGGGGATTGGCGGGAGTGGGGAAACACAAGATATGTCGATATTGTGCCTCCGATACCTCTTTGCTGTTGTATCGATATTTGAGACGATATGGCACACAGCAAGTACTGTACTTCGCACTGCAGTGTAATTACATTCTTAATTGGCGGACATGATCACCTAATTGCGTTCTGTAGCAGACCCCGTTATGTGTAATTTAGACTCAGCAAGTCCTTTTAGCAAATCTCAGCAGTGTTCACTGTGTAGAAGTGACAGTGTCCGATTGCGTCCTTGGTACGTGTAGATACACCTGAACTGTAAAGAAAGTTTACGCTGCGCTAAGTAGGAAGGAGAATCCGGGTGCTCAGTTTCCTTCACGCTTCATTCTGTTTGCCGTTGAGGCAGATGTGCAAGGAATACTCGACGCACTGCAGAGCCGAGGTGCTGGGCACAACGTGAACTGAAAGTTTTACGTTTTAATTTGTGTAGTTATTTTTATTGTTTTTGTTTTCTTCGTTCTGTGTGACCGTCACATCCCTGCCGCTGTACCGCGGCGCCGGTAGGGTGAGTAGCAGAGCTGGTGTGCAACTGACATCAGCCAACCCACACTCGCAGACCTCTTCAGCCCACGCGTCAGGTGTCTGCCTCGGTTATTCTGGCAGAACTGCACAACCTGTGCTGACACATTGATCCAGCACAGACCGTCAGGGTTTATCCGACCCGTAGGCTTGCTGACAGCTGTTCAGCCGTACTGACGGCTGTTCTGTGCGGCTACAGCTATCCAGTTGCCGGCCCCTAATGTCAGAGCTACCCATCCCTTACTAACTGAGCTATGCAAGCTACACTTGCAGCGCTGCCTGGCCCGCATTGAGAGAACTGTCCAGGCCTTACCTACTCCGCTATCCGTGTCCGTAATTTAAATATTGCTTTCTAATATTTTGCTAAGGAGTTTTTTGTAACTGTCTGAAGATGTAGCATATGTAAGTCACTGTAGAAATGCCTAGTTGGACTCCGGCGAAACGGAATTGAAACCACGATCTCCAGTCGGACTGCGTTATCCGTAACCGTCCGAGTTAGTTGGAATCGCCGATCCCAGTGGCCGCACGGTCTGAGGCGTAGGTCTGCGGCCGAGCGCTTGCTGGGATCGTGGGTTCGAATCCCACCGGGGGTATGGATGTTTGTCTTGTACAGTGTTTGTGCTGTCAGGTAGAGGTCTCTGCGACGGACAGATCGCTCGTCCAGAGGAGTCCTACCGACTGTGGTGTGTGTCTGAGTGTGATCAAGTGAAAAGAAACAACCTCGACAGCTACTGTGAAGAAGAAGAAGAAGAAGAAGAAGGAGGAGGAGGAGGAGGAGGAGGAGGAGAAGAAGAAGATAGTTGGAATCTAAGCGAGCCATAAAGAGCAGGACTGTCAGTTTGTTTTGTGTTGCGCCGTAGCAATGTAGCCATATGCTTTCAAACAGCTGTTGCTCAACACATTGCTCCTATCACTGCATGCGCTGTGCGTCTGCGCTGTTCACACAGTGCTGGCGGGACTGTCGGTCTGGAAAGAGTGGTCCAGGGGGGTGGTTGGGCTGGGGTTAGGGGTGTATGAGGTGTGACTGGAATAGTGACTGATACGAGGTGCCTGGGGACGACTGATCATTATGTCGGCTGTGGTCTGAGGGAAGGGAAACAAGAGGCGTTGGCAGAACACACGGGAAAGCTGAGATTTCCTAGTGATGGACTCCTCCGAAAATCTGCCCGGAATCAGACACATTCTCATCTGTGTTGGGGGGAAGAGAAACAGCTGGGCTCGAGATTAATGTGGTGGATGTGAAGAGAGCAGCGGCGAGGGGTTTCAGTGGAAAAGAGGCGGGAGAAATGTTGAAGAAAATTGAATTGCTGTGTGCAGAAGGGACCGGTGTCACGCAATTCTGGGACGTGACATGAAAAGGCCGGTGTGTGGTGGGAAGGGTTACGGTTTAATCTTCGGTGTCTGCAAGCAGACAGATTAGCTCTGTCGGTATCCAACAAGATTAGCTCTGTTGCTCTGTCCAGCAAGCTTAGCTCTGTAATTCTGTGACGTGGTGTAACATGCGAAACATCAGTGACATGCATTAGAACTTTTTCCATCGTTACTGAGCATAAAACACAGGGTTCGAATTCAAACTAGTTTCGTCTTCAGTTGGCTCACCTGGCTCAGTGAGAGACGTGTTTGCATTCGAAAGTCAAGGAATGTTGACAGGAGACATTACATTGCAATATCTGTAACTGAGCTTGTCTTGCAGGCTGCGGAAGGCCACCGTACACGCACTTCCAACCTGATTGTATC
The DNA here is from genome assembly GCA_013340265.1 of Coptotermes formosanus. NCBI lineage: Eukaryota > Metazoa > Arthropoda > Insecta > Blattodea > Rhinotermitidae > Coptotermes > Coptotermes formosanus. The sequence continues at coordinate 612,325 of BLKM01000601.1, forward strand.
TTTCAGAGTAAGGCCTTGTTCTGCAGTATTTCGTGAAGACGGACGGTCTCTGATGGCGGTCAGTCTGCAGGCCGCGGAATCTCTGCCTTTAAGCTGGTAAAGACAAACATTAGCCTCAATTATATTTAAAGACCCAGTCCGTACCGCGCAGTAAACACACTCCGTCTCGGTTATAAAAACCAGCCAGTTAATGCTGTATAGGGAAATAATCGCTGTTTGTTCTGAGATCCACACAAAACACATAAACACACTGTGTGGGCAGAACGTAGAATTTGTGAATGTTAAATCGGGCGGTACGTACAGTAACCGCTGGGCTTTAAAGGTTTAACGTTACGTAATGATCCGCCTTAAGAGGAAACCTCAGTGTAATAGTAACAGTAAGTTGCAGGAAGTACCAATGATTTTAGCTCACATATGCGTAGGAGTGTGAAGCAGCCGTAACGGACACCATGGAGCAGAGCTCATGAAACGCTGGTAGTCGCTCAGTTAGTGAAGACATAGAACCGGCCTTGAGTTGAAACCGGATGCTTCATTGGTGTGTTTGCAGGAACCTGCTGCTTGCCCGCTGTAGTAGGTGGAGAAGGTAGGTAAAAAGCAGTCCCATTACAGGCCTTGACAGGCCCTGGGGGGTCCAGGAGGCTGAGTCTCCCAGATTTCTAGACAGTTGGCACTTGAAGGTGGTAAGGTTGTCAGCCCTACGCACCGGCCGCCTGTACCCCCCAGGAAATATTCCTGGTACTCATTTTTGTTAGAGGCTGAGTCGACCTCAGGGCCACAGTGCGAGGAATTTTAAGTAAGTTAATGTCCACATTAACGGATTGGGTGCTTATGTGTGTGACTTGAGCTGGTAAAGGTTGTGTCTGGTGGGCAGCCTGGATGTTGTCAGGCGTAACAACGGGTTCAGTAGATAGCAGAACTGGAGCACAGACGTAAAACTACGGATGCTGGAAATTGGTGGCAATGGAAACCTGCAGGTACAAAGGGCATTGTTGAACTGTGAACTGTGGGATTTAACGAAGAAAACGACTTTTTGAGTGATCTTTATGCAAAGATATATTCATGTTGCTCGATCAGTATGTATGCGCAGAAACACTGGCCACTAGTTCGGTAATGCACCTGCGATGATTACAAGTGCCAGTACCTGATTGGGTTAAACTGATTCCGAGGCAGCAACGATAAAACCAACCAACCTCTTTCCCAGCCTTTTGCCAGCAGCAGAGCGACGGGGAGGTTTCAATCAAAGAGTGGATCGAATGGAACAAGTCAGCAGTTCAGAAACCACAGAGAGAGGAGAGTTGCGTGATGACGCACCTGGGTACCGCAACATGGGGCAGGAAGGACGTGTAAGTGAAGGAAACATGTTAGCTTTGTCGGTAGTGGCCATTCGCAACAGATCTCCAGGTGCGTGTGCCATTTGGCGTCATGCATTTCTACTCAGAACTGAAATTTCCAACAGGATTATGTAGTGACAGTGCCTCAGACGTGTGTATTCGGGTGGTGTTGGGTTCGAATCTTAGCAGGGGCACCGCTTATCCTAACAGATTTTTATGGGTTTTCTTACTCGTGTCAGGAAAATGCCTACGCCACAGCCTCCTCCTTCCATCCAATTTATCTTGCGCCACCATTGCTGCTGTATAGTCTCAGATGCTGGCAGCGTCGTAAAATGAGCACTAGAAGTTGGAACGGGTCAACTGTATTTTCCATAGGCGCTCTGTGCAGTTCTCTGCACTTCAGTAACTTTGCTGATACGCACGTGTCCCCGTGCGAGTTTGCCACACGCCAGCAGCGTGCTGTGTAGGTTGTTTGGAGCGAACACGTTTCCTGTAAACCACACGTGAGTTCGACGCTGTTGTCGAGTTAAACGACAGTGTTTTGCAGCAATGAATGCATAAACAGTTGTCAGTTAACGCTCAGTAGTACCACGGTACACGTTACTGGAATGAACGCTGTGGGTGTGGGCATGCTGTGCTGCCAGGCGGCTCACTTTGACTGATGCTTCTGAGTGTCTTGAACTTCGTTTCCTATTTTTTTGTTTTGTTTTTTGCTGTCCGTATCGTGCACGTGTTGCCACTAAAATTATGTATAATCACACCAACTCGCGCACAGGTTACAGATAAAAGAATCTTAGTGAAAGATATCCGTTACAACCCGACATGTTTCGGTGCTCTGTGGCGCCATCATCAGGGGAAAAACATAAGCACACTGAGCGATAAAACACTAGATGGCTGGACGCACCTCAGATGGAAGTAACGTCACTTCAGTCCTCAAGACATCACGTGCTGTTCATCACAAGAAGTCCAGAAACTGAGATGTCACCACTTCAATCTGAGATGCGTCAGACCATCTAGTGTTTTATCGCTCAGTGTGCTTATGTTTTCCCCCTGATGATGGCGCCACAGAGCACCGAAACATGTCGGGTTGTAACGGATATCTTTAACTAATATTCTTTTATCTGTAACTGGTGCACAGGTTGGTGTGATTGTACATGCTGTTCGTTGCTCATGTGGGCAGGGTCTCCGAATGTGCACCTCGCCAGTTGCTGCCCGTTTCCGCCTTACCGTCGTGCAGCCCCAGACGAAAAACTGTAACGATTTTAAGCCGGGTGACCACAGCCTTGCCATCGATCCACCTCTTCCTGCGTGCCTTGATCGCTTTTATTGAAGTGATCCTAAATATCTCTGCCGAGATGTTTAGGGGCCCTTCGTACTGTTGTGTCCACGCTTGTGCTCGTCTTGCAAGGGGCACATCCACTGCACTAAGCTGTATTTTGCTACAAACCCCTGCACTAAGCAACGTTTATATACCCCTTGTCAAAATGTGGTCCAAGTAGGTAGGTTTCTAATAGTCAACATCACACATTTGCCGAGGTCCTGTGTAAAAAAGAAACGCTTTGTGCTGCTTTGTGCGAACTTTGCTGCGCCCGGGTACCCCCAGCTGTTGTTTGAGCCTCAATAATGAACAGAATTTCAGACAGAATTTGTAAGTGTGGCTGCAGCCGTTCGTAATGTTGTACACCGCCAGCAAGATGTAGCGTTTAGAGGTGTCGCATTGTCTGGAGGTGATGCGGATATCAGCGACCACAGTGGAAAAGCCCTGCACAGCCAGTCTTGATGGTACTTGTGCGTACATTTGTGCGTGGGCCTTGCTTGACTAAGCCCAGAACACGATTTTCGCCAAATCTTGGTTACCCATGTTCTGTGCTCACTGATACGAAAGAAAAACTGTCCCACAGAATTGTGTGTACGTTCTGAAATGTGTTCCGATGTGGAACTCTACAGCCTGCATATGGTCGCAGTCACTCCGCAGCCACAGCCATGGCTGTAGAAACCGAATGCACAGCGCATGTCGGCGCATTCTTAATTTTTAAATATTAGAGGTATTTCGGGATAACCTTTCTGTGCGACAAAACACGACTGCTCCGGCCACAGCTTACAAGCAGGCTGAGACCAAGTTGTTACAGCGGCGCCACGGGGTACAGAGGCACTAACTTGGTCAATGTCACAGCTCGCTCTGGTAGCACTAAAGTCGATCAAGGTTAGAGCTCGCTACGTTGGTTCGCAGCTGTGTGGGCTCACTTGACACGGTAGCGTGTTGAGTCGTCCCATCTTCTTTCTGCAAATGATCTGTAGAACACACCACTGAAGTTCGGACGACTCGTATGGAGTGTCGTACCGCATATCACCGACTTTGGTAGGTGTGGTGTGTCATAATGTTCAGTGAAGTTGGTGGAACACATTTACTTACGAACATGCTGGTGGCTGTGGCCAATCGATTACAATTCATACGCCACAATGTTAATTGAAAATGATCATCATACCCTTCTTGCGTCACGTGGAAGAAGAGGACGCCTGTAGGGATTGTCATGTATCTCCGTCTGCCTGTTTGAACTTGAAGGGTCGCAGGGTTGTGGCCAAAGTTGATAACGAACGTCACGACGTCGTTTTAATTTCGCACACTCTGTAATCTGTGACAAAAGAGGCGGACCCAGGGACTTGTGAGGTGGAAGCGATGTTACTGCAGCGACAGCAAAGCGGTAACCATGGTAACCGTACCAATTGGCCATTGTAATAATGAGAATTGGAGACAACGACGGATATTAACCATATGAACTGCATAGGCGGGAGCCAAAGTAGCCACATCAAATGTGCACTCTAATGCGAATTCAGAGTGCCAAGTTGCAGAGTAGCGCATGTGGAAGCTGTGTGTACGGTTCGTTGGAACGTTCTTCGTAGTGTTTTAGTACTGCGTATAGGCCCGCTGGCAGGTCGCTGACATCTTGTGCCCACTGTGTGTGTATCAGCTAATTTAAAATGGTATGTGGAACCGGGAGGAACCGGGCAGTCGCAGAGCAATGTCACATTTATCGAAATGTGGCAAGATGTTTTGTGGAATCTTGGCTGGTAGATAAGAGACGGGCTAATCAGCGTAAGGTTCTGTGGCTTGTAAGTGACAAAGGAAACACAGGCAATGTTTCTGTGATGAAGAACAAAAATAGGAGGTTATAATGACGCTGTGCAGTTTTTGGGAAGGCTTTTGACTCATTTGGTAGGAGAATTCGTTGTTTCAAACGAGATTAATATTCGGTATACAAGTATATGATGAACTGTGCTGAGGATGTGTGGCGAAGTGAGGTGACAGATTTGGTTGAACAAAAATGGAGGAAAGGTCTTCTGGCACTTTCGTATTTATGCTGTACGGGTTGAAGTCCCGAAGTCCCATGAATTCACAGAAACAGAATGTAAGGCTGTTGTAGCACATAGCAAGACAGGGTGGTTATCGCTGTTACCGGCAGTTGGAAGGCCTACTTGCTTTTCGTCGAAAAGTGCCCTGTTACCCGTAGGAATTTTTTTAAATCCCCATGCAGTTAACTTTTTTCATTGCCTCTGCCATTCGGAATACTGAAAAGCAAAGCAAAAGTGAAGAATGACGTAAATAAACTGTTGCTGAATTTGGCAGCACAGAAAATCGGAGGGTTTCTTTGCGTCTGCTGTGAAAGATCAGCTAAACGAATTAGAGGAAAACTGCCAAGGAAGCTTTGAAGACTTTAAGAGCTGCTGTGTGAATGTGGTTGTGAACGGTGGACCGGGGTGGGAGTGAGGGATTAGTCGTGGAATTTCGTGGGTAGTATCCCAGCATTTGGAATGAACTTGGAGGAAGTGGGGAGTGCCATGGAGAGTCAGAGTGGCCTGCATCCAAGTCGTTTACCGCATCTTGAGGCAGTATAGTTGTGAACGACGAACTGATGGGGGTTTGTGGGGAACCACCGTGGCCTATTTTGAGGCAGTTTCAGAGTACTGGCTTGGAGGAACTGGGAGGCCTCTACAAGCCCCAGCAGTTGCTGGACTCAGCCCAGAATCAAACGCAGCACTTCAGAGATGTGAATCCATCAACCATGACGTTTGCTAAGCTGTCAGCTCTGGGATTGATTCACACGGACGCTGCATTTTGTGTGATCTTCCGTGATCGCAGGCTAGTCAGCGAGGCATCCGAACTGTTCTGGTCACCCTCTCCTGATATCACTCCCATAAGTTAACCGTGTTCCCATGACAGACGTATAAATTTACGTGCCTCGTGATGAAGGATGACGATCGTGCCGTGCTGTAGCACGGGCCATCTGCCTTCAGCAGCTTTTAATCGTGAGGCAAAACATATCGACAGTTGGAAGACAAGAGGGAGAGCTGTTACATCATGGCGGACTTCGATGTCACGAAGGAAAAGATGGATGAGGGAAACTTTTATGTGAAAAACGGCGTAGTGAGAAGAGTGAATGACGAAACTGCGAGGGTGGAAGTGAGGTGTAGGTTTAGGCAGACAACGGGAGCGATGTTATTGAACGGAACATGAAAAGCAGTTGCCCGTAATCAGCCCCCAGTGGCGACCAAGCAGCGAAGTGTGAAATGACTTGGCTGGTCGGTCAGATTACGTTAGGTGAAGGTGAGAAACACTTGGTGTCATGTTAACTTCAGAACTTAAATCATCGTGCCGGGTTTTCCAAAACACAAAGTGGCGAACTCAGTTTTTCCCGTTATTTTGTGTGACAGTGAAACACGATCTTTCATTTCGAGGGACCGAACGTTGCGTCTGTGGTTTTGTGTGGGTGGGTGGGTGGGGTTCGGATGAAACTTGCGGTAGCAAGACCGGCTATCTTGGTTTTCCTTACCGTCATTTAAAAAATACCGGGATGGTCCCTGAAACTTGGCAGTAGCCGCTCCCGTCCGCATCACTTGCAATTCATTCACCATTCGACGCTGTATTCTCGCGATGTGCGTGCGCAGTGGCGGTGTTGAGCCTGCGACTGTTATTGCTGTGGCCATTCGGTGATCGTGAAGATCGCAGAAATTCTGTTTGATCGACGAATGTTAAGGAGGACAAAAATGTCAAATTGGGCAGTTGTTCGCGTGATGTGGCGAAGTATCGTGCTTGAAAGCCGGCGTGTGAGTGAAGACTGTACCTTGGTGAGGCAGTAGTCAGCCTGCTTGTTTGATCGACATTTGTTTATGGGTGTCGTGCCTAAATACAAGATGTATTCGCAGTACCGTTGCAGACATTCGCAACAAAAGTTGACATACATCAGTGCGTCAGAAGGCCCATGGGCGCAGTACGTGCACTGTTGTGGACTTGGTTTTAGGTACGGCGTAGTGATCGTTGCTAGCGAACAAAGGGCCGACAGTTAGCCACACAGAACCGTCGTCACTTAATTATGTAACTGCGGGCGTTGTGCAGAAGAGCGGAAAACTGATGCTCGCCGACTGGCGGTTCTTGTGCCGCTTGCGCTGCTGCTATATTCAGATTCGAGATTTAAGGCGGAAGGACACGTACGAATGGCTTTTGTGGCCCGGTGTTTTATACAGATGGTAAAAGCGTATCTGAAACGTAAACTGGATTAAACAGGGAATATAGCACGACAATGTATTTGATAAATTATCCCGCCTAGAGTGGAAATTACTTACAGATTGCTTGACGGGAAAACGGAAAGGAAACAAGAACATCCTGTACATTTAATTATGTTCCGTGTTGTGCGTTGTGGAATATCTGTATGGCAAGGAGCAGTTCGGACCTTGGATTTGGTGGGAGGATAATATTAAAATGGTTCTTAAAGAAATGAAATTGGATGCTGGATTCTTCTGGCTTATGTTACGGACTAGTGGCGGTCTGCAGTGAACGCGGTAATTTGCATAAAAGGCGGAAAACTTCCGAACAGTCCGTAATTTGCTTAGCTGTTGGTCGTACGTAGAGCGTTTGCCAGTAATGACTCATAAGAAGCCATGTCTAGCCTTCCTCGTCCATGAAGTGTGTTGGGACGGCGGCCGCAGGTTGTTGCACGGCGTCCCAAAGGCACAATCCCAGTCAGCTCTGCTGTGCGCGTCTCTCGTTAAGGCGAATTGGTTGTGACGCGGTTGATGGTTAGAGGAACGCTGTTTCTATATCGCGAACTTTCGCATAAACGTCTTGCTATTACGCGATTTAAGTGACCAGTGGGTGTTGTTTCGGATGTGACCCGGTGTTTATTACGCGACTTTGGGTAACACGAGGCCTCACAAGACCGCAAATATCGCTTTCTAGCGGCACGGACTGTACCGTTACTTTTGACTGATGGCTGCCTTTCCTTCTAGTAAACGCCAGGCTCGGTGCCTGGGCAGTGTTAGGCAGCTCAAACACTGGGTCCGCGAGTTCGAAAACTGCTCCAGTCTTGAATGTGTGTGGCATTTGTTTGATGACTTACGGCGAGATTTTTTTAATGTGAAGGTCAAGGTCTCATATGATGCTGTGCAGGCACGGGGGGGGGGGAATAGAGGTATATACCTATCCTTTCTTTAACCTCGGCCTGGATGGGGATGAGTAGTTACCGCCACGCCCCGGTAACTTTGCCCCCGGGCTAAGAGACCCGGTACAGGAGGCTCCAAAAGCCACGGAGCCGGTCGGAACGGGTGTGCAGAAGAGAAAATCGGATGAGATCTGCGCTCGGCTGGGATTTGATGCAGCGCGTGTTGGTAGTTTGTTGTCGGCGTTTCGGGATAACCTGTCGGTCCCATCTTCAAGGGTCAAGCAGCCCAAGAAGAATTACGTGGTTGTCGCGAAACGTCGGCAACCAACTACCAATATATACGCTGCGAAAAATCCCAGAAGCGCGCAGATCGCACTTATAAGGTGGTGGAAACCTGAAATGGCGGAGTAGGAAATCGCTTGCCCTCACCGGCGTTCGAACGCCAAAACTGTCCAGCCCGTAGCGAGTGGCTGTAACGACTACGCTGTCCCGGCACCTGTTTGTGTGTAAGGGAATGTAATTTTTACTTTGTATTTCTCATGTTCCACCAGATGAAGGCGCAGCGTGGCCGAAACATGTAGGAGAAATATTAAATGTATGGTTGTTGCTCCATAACATGTGTTGCGTGCTTGTTGGTCTTCGTTGCAGAGCGATGGTGAGTGTTGCGTTGCAGCGGTACTGGGGGCAGAGTCACAGCTGTGCTGTACATGTAACCCTGTCTGCAGCGGTACTGGGGGCAGAGTCACAGCTGTGCTGTACATGTAACCCTGTCTGCTCCAGGACTGCTCATGTGACATCTAATTTGCACGTGACAAAGCGTGATCGTTTTAACAGAGTCTGTGTGCCTGCTGCATTCGGGGTAGTGTGCATGCGGGGAAATTCAGGGAGCAGCAGTGCATGCTTTGATCAGCTGCTGTGCCTGTGTCATTATGTAAGTCAGCCGCTACGTTATTGCGTTATATAGTGTTGCATTTAGATGCTGTCAGGAGGCGTCTTTCATTTGGGCGCGTCTTTACGCTTGTCTGGGTGCATGAACGGGGGTGCGATAGATGGAAGCGCCTGAGGCCGTGACGCTTGGTGGAGCTGTGAACAAAATGCTGTCTGTCCGTAATTTCGGGCTGCCGCCGCGATTCTGATGAGATGTGGGCTCTTCGGCGATATTACGCAGCGTTGAATGGTAATCCTTACCCGACGTTTCGGGACAACGTATCGGTCCCATCTTCCAGGGGCCGCGCTCCTGCGTATACGTAGCTTTTCGCTTGGTACCTTTCACCTCTCGCATTGGCTGCTTCCCACTCACCTAGCAGTTCCCGCCCACATCTTTCGTAATATAAACCGCCTGTTTTTCCTGCCGTGCTTCCGTGATTTTCCTCAGCTGTAAGGTAAATGCCAGGGTGCAATTACAAAGTCGGGGAACGGCCCGCATTTCCCCCCTCCCCCTCCCCCCTCCCGGGCACGGTGGCCTCACCAAAGTGCCCACTTGGAGTCGCTCGAATACAGTGCGCGAGTGTGCCACCCTGGGTTCAATTCCCAGGCAGCCATCCAACCAAAGGTTCCTCCCCTTAGTTTAGGAAGACTGTGTGCTCCTGGAGCCGTAGCTGTTAGCGTAACTAGTCCCGGTTGTAATCCGGGACTGTAAACCGTTAGCGTAGGCAAACTCCCCGTTATTGAGTGAGGTGTCTGTTATAGAGCCCAGCGATGCGTTAAAACGCAGGAATGGATAATCAGACCAAGGGACGCCCTTAGTTAGCTCTTTGGTTGGTCCTTGGTTGGTTGCCGGTCTTCCATTCTTCTTGGACTTCTTGACCCATGAAGATGGGACCGATACGCTGTGCCGAAACGTCGGTAAAGGATTAACACCTGACCCCGTGTAATATCGCAGAAGAACGCAGATCTCAAGATCCTGTTTATGTTACGACAGGCCTAGTAGACTTCGAGTCCGGTTTCTTCTGTGGGGGGAGTAGCTTTGTAGGATGCGGAAATTATATGAGTGTTGCCGGCGGTTGTAGTTGTGCGGGGCGTCAGTTAAGTTCTTATATTGAATACCTTCGCCGCAGTGAAAGCCGTGTGCACGTTTTTCGTCTTCAGAATTGTTGGATAAACGAAAAGTTAACGACTGGGCTTGGGGTTTCTTTAGAACTCGCTTTTCTGTTCTTTTGTACACGTCCTGTGCCTCAAATGACTTTGTACAACACAGCGTTTGTATTGTGTTGTCTGTGACTGGCTCAATGCACGGTGACACGAGTGATAGATGAAAATTGATTTGCCCTGTAGGGGGGCTGCGTTGGTTTGATACACGTTACAAAACGCTGCGTTTTGAAACGTCGCGGGCGGACGGGCAGAACCTTCGCTTCGTATCCCGACGTGTCTCAACTTTGCGATGCGTTCCGACGGCTGTCCCCCAGCATGCCGTGAGGCAGTGTCGCACACAGGCCACGATCATTCCCTTCCGAATTCGCCTTCACATTCACCGTCCTCCGTGACGCGGTATGACCGGCGCGGTTGACAAGCTGTTGTCATGTAAGACTGTGGAACTTGTGTTATAAGGCGTCCCCAGACGGTCGGTAATATTGTGGAGTAATTAATATTGCACAGTACTATTGACCGTCTGGTTGTAATACTGTGCAATATATTGAGCAGTCGGTGGATAGTATTGCGCAATATTCAGTCACCGTCTGTCCGCCGTGCAGCAAACGCGTCTCCAACGCAATGATTCCAGTTGATTGAGACCTAACCATTATAAACTTCAGGCCTTCCAAATTATTTCCAGCTGCCAAATAGCGTAGCGTAATGGATAAACGCTGACTGTGGGTGGCTGCTTCTCGCATGTTGGTATTTCTTGAGCGACTTTAGGGGTAGAAATCTTGAGTATAGCGTCATTTGGTGGACCGTGGAATGGCAAAACACACACACACACACACACACACACACACACACATATATATATATATATATAAATCTGTTAGGTTAGGTTTTTGTGTGTGTCCTGTGGTCTTCTTTTGTGCCGCTCTTTGATTGAGGGGCGATTTTTCCCCCGTTCTTTTAACACACGGCAAACCCAGTGGTCACAAAAGCAACAGCAGGGTCACTCAGTATGTTGAATTGTAACCCACTAGCGACATGGACTGTTGCGCAATAATATTGAGTCGTCGAGGGAGAAACGTTACGCAGTATTAATTCAAGGGAATAATTCTTTTCGGTTCGCAGTCCTTCCCTCTTCTACCTGTTCACAGCAGGTGTCGAGGTTGTTTTTATTTTCGCTTGATTACACTCAGACACACACCACAGTCGGTAGGACTCCTCTGGACGAGGGATCGGCCCGTCGCAGAGATCTCTACCTGACAACACAAACACTCACAAGAGACAAACATCCATGCCCCCGGTGGGATTCGAACCCGCGATCCCAGCACGCGCTCGGCCGCAGACGTACGCCTCAGACCGCACGGCCACTGGGACCGGCCAAGGGAATAATATTGAGCAGTAATATTGACCATCTGGGGGTTCCTTTACGATGGGGCGGGCAGACAGCTGGAGTTCAGGTTGTGCGTTGGGCGAGACGCCATAGCGAGTGTTCGCCCGTATGCCACGTGGACAGAACGAGGCCGAGTGGCTGTAGGCCTACCGTGTGTACGTCGTGCTTCCACCTGGTTGTTCCGGACGTACGCCGGACACCCTGATTTGATGAGGTGGCCACTGCCGCCGCCTCTCAGATCCGAACGTGACTGGCCCTTATGGTTATCCGGTAAGTGATTCGGCGTTATGTGACGGCAGTAGGTTGACAGAGCGCTGTGAAGCAATCCAGTACGTACGAAGCAGTGCACACGTCAGTAATTCCGGATTGACGTGTTTGGGGGTGTGGGGAATGCGGAGTCTATAGGAAACAGCCAGCTTGTTGCACTGGAGTGGATGTGCCGGACGAAGATTTTGTTGTTAGAATGACTATTTCTGTGGTTCCCTGAATTAACGAGAAATGTTTAGCGCAAATTCAACTAATTTCTTGAGATTTGAAGTTGCTAGGCATAAAGGAAGCCGATCCCAGTGGCCGCGCGGTCTAAGGCGTAGGTCTGCGGCCGAGCGCTTGCTGGGATCGTGGGTTCGAATCCCATCGGGGGCATGGATGTTTGTCTCTTGTGAGTGTTTGTGTGTTGTCAGGTAGAGGTCTCTGCGACGGGCCGATCCCTCGTCCAGAGGAGTCCTACCGAGTGTGGTGTGTCATTGTGATTAGAAACCTACAAAAGGAGGCGGCCGACGCCCGATGTGGGGTGTTGCCCCGCAGGAAAGGAAGGAGCGTGAAGGAGACTTATTTCGACATGTACTGGTTGGGTAGTTCGATGGTGGGTGGTCGTTACGCTGTGAATCAACCCTCCTGTCGGGGAGGCGGACGGCATTTCCTAGTGCAGCTGGAGGCAAGATAATGACGTGTTTCTTTCGTCCTGTACTGTTGTTTCATGTTGTCGAAGTGTCCCGATAAAGGCGCATTTACCGTGTGGCTGTGCTACGCGCAGTTGCTGCGAGTGTTGTGCTGTCACTTCGCGCCGAAATGTGCTCTGGGGCAAACTGTTTAAATGTTGAAGGTATTTCTGTGCTCTTGTGGGCCGTAAGCAGCGTCGAGTGGCAATCCTTTACCGACGTTTCGGGACAATGTACCCTTGAAGACGGGGCCGATACGTTGTCCCGAAACGTCGGTAAAGGATTGCCACTCGACGCTGCGTAACACTGCAGAAGGGCGCAGATTTCAAAATTTTATTTTTTTTTAATTCGTGGGTGTCCTTTTATTCATTTACTTATGTATTTTGTTAAGCGAAGGAAATGCGATTATGATCCGCAGCAGGTGACGCTGTAAGGTCGGACACGCTGGCGCATATGGGCGAGCGATTTTACTGCTTCTCGAAAGCACCGTTAGATGGCAACAGCCGCCCGTTGCAAATATGATGGAGCTCCGTACAACCACCCACAGATGGCAATATGGTCTGAGTTGTGTTTATAAATCAATAACAAACGAGATTACGCAAACCTCCTCGTTTTAATTTTATGGTTACGCGTTGGGAATGACGTCATGCGAAGTGTTCTCCAGGGTAGGTTACCATGGAAATTGACTGGAGTATTCATACGCAGAAGAGCGATTTGTCATCCGTCAAGCTGTGTATTGCCCGAGCTGTTTTGACTCTGGGAAGCCAGTAAACAGCGATTTGTTAAGTGCTGTTTGCGAGCAAAGTATCCGTTGCGTAATCAAGTAGGGTAGATGAGGTCGTAGTTTGATAACTGGCCGGTGCCGAGTTAACCTTATCGCAGTTTGTAAGCGTGCGTGTCTGCTGCTACCCCCCTGCCCCGTCCCGGACAAACTTTTGGGAACAGGGGACCGATTTATGTGGGCACCCGAACTAACAGGTAACGACAGTGTGACGAATGTCCGTACACTGATGTGGGATGTTTTGTATTGCTCGCTTCCGTGCATTAAATTAAGGTGTGGCAAGTTTATGACCAACAGCGTGTACAATTTTCCGTTTGTTTGGCCCTTTAAGGACGAAGCGTGTCTGTTTTATATAAGGACTCAGTGCGTACCGCGCTGTAAACACTCTCCACTTCGGTTATAAAAACCAGTCTCTTAATGTTTTATAAGGCAAAAGTTGCTGTTTGTTCTGAGATCCGTACAAAACACATAAACGCAATGTGAGCACCACGTAGAATTTTTTAATGTTAAACCTGGCGGTACGTAAAGTTACCGCTAGGCTTTAAAAGGTTAAGAGCAGAATGACTAGCACGTCTTAAGAGTTTTACTTAATAAAATTGTTGTATACTGCCGTGAAAATGACAGCTGACCGTAACTTGTTGGAGGATAAATAAAATAAAATAAAATAAAATAAAATAAATAAACTAACTGAAAATCGTGCCTTTGGTTGGTCTTAAATTCACCAAACAGATGTGGGATGTTGAAATTATGTACGGTGGCAGATTGGGCGTTATTTGTTCCGAAATGCGAAACAAAAACATGGCGGCAGTGCGAAGATGTTCGTGTAGAGCCATAACCGATGCGACGTGGCGTGATAGGTTGGAGCTGACGTTTCGGACGAACCCGCTTCCTCCATATGAAGTGTAGGTTAGTGGCTTTCAGTCTGAGTGTGGCCCATTCCAAACGTTTACCGCGGGGCTTCAGAAGGCTGTGACCCTCTGTGATTGCTGGACAAGCTGGTTGAAGGTAAGGCGGTCCCTGTGCAGGCCCTGAGGGTTCCTGGAGGTTGAGGCTCCAGTGTTACCAGACCGTCGCACCGGCCGCCTTTACTCCCCGGGACGTGTTCCTGGTGCTCATTTCTGAGTCGAAGCCAGGACCACAGTGCGGCCAGGAGGATTCTGTCAATGAAAAATTCCAGTGACTCCGGCGGGAATCGAACCCGCGACCTTACGCCTCAGCCAGCTGCGCCACGTCGTGCCGTCCGTGGTTGGCGGGTAGGCCGTAGGAAATGATAAGTTTGGGACCCTGACGGCGGTGACGCGACTGATACTGTGCGACGCCACGTGTTCTGGCAGACAGGTGTCAACGTTGCGAAGGCAGCCCTTTCGTGCATCTTCTCGGTAGAAGAATTGTTAGTTGTTTTTAGTATGCAGGTAGCAAGTTTGTCCGAAATGCAGTTCTGTGCCAAACTGGGTGGTGTCCGTGAGGTCCTTGCTCTTCTGAGATGTTACGCAGCGGTGATTAATAGTTATTTGCCGACGTTTCGGGACAACCTATCGAGCCCATCTTCAAGGGCAAGCTAAGTTACAACAATAATTTCGCCAGCTCAACCCGTGGTATGGCCGTTGGCGTACCAGCATAGTATTCAAATGTCCTGACTTCGATACCGATCGTCGCTACTAAACTCAGAATAAAACTAATAAAGCTAGAAGGGACAAACTGAGGGGGGCACATCAGTTTCGGGTCTGCCCTGATTATGCTAATTTATTGGCGAAAACACGGACATACGGTGCACATAGACACGGACATGCGCTGCACATAGACACGGAAGTTCTGTTAATCGCTAATAGGAGGTCGGTCTGGAGGAACTTCCGAGATTTTTTTTAATTTCTCGTCAACAGAATGCGAGGCAAATTCACATGCGCCAAAGTTGAAGCACTTGCAACGCAAACTAGGAAATCAAAAACTGCAATTACGAAGAATTAAGAGCAGCTGAAATGCGGGGTATGCGTGCTTCCTTTCGGTTCAGAATCCTTTGTGTTACCGTTTGCTGGCTGAGCACATGAAGGTTAGGATATACCGAGCTGTAAATTTGCCTGTTTTGTGTGATGCTCACATTTAAGGGCACGTGTTCGCTGTTACGTGGGCGTAAGGGAGAGAAACGGGAGGTCGGATAAATGGCACAGTGGTTCGTACTGTGCGCCAGGTGTTGTCAGGGTGATCCAGTTGGTGGGGGCATGTCGCACATACGGGGGCAGGCGAAATGTATACAGGAGCTGGGAAACCTGAAGGAAGGGGACCGTTTGGAAGACATACGCATAGGTTAAAGGATAATATTAAAATGGATCTTGAAGCACTTGAGTGCGGTGGGATGGAGTGTGTCCGGTTCAGGGTAGGGGAAATTGGCGGGTTGTTGTGAACGTGGTAGTGAATCTTTTACTTCCATAGCGTGTGGGGAATGTTGTGACTAGCCGAGGTGCCGTTAGGTTTTTACGAGTGACTCCTGCCTGGAATTAATTGATTGGTAAACTTGATGTAATGACAGTCAGCCTTCTAAGGACGGCAGTAGGACCGGCTCCCTGAACCTGTTGTGGGACCGTGGCAGATACACGGACGTCGGACGAAGTGGAGTGAGTGCCTGGCACAGTGCTCTATTAGCTGTCGCGGTAAGTGTTCGCCTCGTAATTGCTGGCTCGTGGTGACAGTGGCTGATGAATGATTTTCACTTGAGCTGTTTGGTTTGTTGCTGACGTGTTGGGAGTGCATTTACAGGTAGTGCGAGTGGTGCTACGTGCGTGGTGCAGTCTGCTGGAACCGTAAGTTGTAACTCTGCACCGGTGACGAGCTGTGATGCTTTGTATGTCGGAGGAACTCGCAAGATAAGCCTGCAAGTATGAACGAACCAGCTGGCATCCGTCGTTTATTTTGAATAGCGTTGAAATAATGTTGCGCAGACTTTAATTTGATTCCCCAGAGTTTGGGCTGTTGGAAGAATTGGGGCAGATCGCGGTAGCTCTTTGCCGTAACAACTCAGTCGGGATTCAGGGCTGGTAAGCGATTGTTGTTACCATATCTGTGTAACGTGGAGCTGTATAACTGAAGTGCGCCCCTTGAGCTGAGGGCAGACTTGACCTCCGTCTAGTCACGTCACCTGTATATAATGTGCCATGGCCTTTTTGACATAGGGGCACCTATATCATTGGTTTCCCAGTTTCTGGTAGTGAAAGAAAGGTAGAGGTGACGCAATCCGTGAGGTTTCCAGGAGGTTGATGCACCCAGATTTCAAGACAATCGGCACATGAAGGTGGTAAGGTTGTCAGCCCTACTCACCGGCCGTCTGTACCCCCCACTCCCAGGAAATATTCCTGGTACACATTTCTGTTAGAGGCTGAGTGGAACCTAGGTCATAGTCCGGAAAATTCCAGTGACATAATCGGGAATCGAACCCGCGACCTTCCGGCTTGTAGCGCAGTGCTTCGACCAAACTGCACCAGGGCGTGCCCCGATTTTCTGGTAGTATAATATCGAATGCTGAAGTCTAAGCTAAAACATGTTAATACGGACAGCGAAACAGAATGCTTATATTTTAAAAAAGAATGTAAGCTAATCAGCAGCTGAAAGTCGGTAATCGTTGTAAACAAGATTGCACAACTCGTAAGCAAGCCTACGACGTGCAGGTGTTGTTTGCATGCGTCGTGTGTATTTTCTGTGACAGGTGTTGACACTGGAATGCTTGCGAAATTTCGGCCGGTAAGCTTGAAGCGAAGAGATCGTTTCGGAGTCTTGGGCAGAGGTGGAAGGATAACATTAGAACAGATCTTTGAGAAATAATATGTCAGATTTTGGAGTGGACTGAACGATTTGAGTTTTAGGGCCCAGAGGCGTGTTTTCAACATACGCCCGACTTATTCCGGGCCCTGTAAAAGCAGTGAATGCTTGACCACGTACGTAAATATTAAGGCCTTCTGTAGGCACAGTTAGCTAGGTGACAGAGTGTTGTGTGCGCCTTGTGACTGACCAGGAAACTGGGGGGGCGATCCTTGACCTTTGATAATTAGTTACCTTCTTGGACGATTTGACGCGGAGTCAGTTGAAGGGTGCATTTGGTGCATTGCATTTCAGTTGCAGTCAATGTTTGAACAAGCTGCTAACCAAGAATACTTTGTTTAGAATAAAGTATTGATTTGAGTTTCCGTGTCAGATATTTATTTAAATCTGCCTTGTATAATGCGCTTCGTTTTTAAGCGAAATGAACTCAGTAGTTCGCTGCCATGACAGCGACAAATAACAGTACTCCGATTGATGGAATTAATTCGCGTGGTGACGATAGGGCTTGGTTAGAGAGTGACGTAAATTTGTTGCTAAGATACGAGGCAGTCTTGTGGCATGTGTTGTGTAAAAATTCGAAAGGCGCGTTAAAATACTTGCATTTTATTGTTCCCGATGAAGATAATCGACTGAGAGTGGATGGTAACATCGCCGATTGAGCGTACAGAATCTGAATATCAACGTCGTCTTGAATCACATTTTTGCTGTTTTTGTTTGTAATATCGTAATTGTTTCGAAAGTCACGTGATCGGACATCTACGAAGAGTTTGGCGTATGAGCTAGTGAACAGCTAAACGTGATTTCTTTTGTTGATACGTGTTATTGTCGAGTATCGATTATTTTATCGATGTTTAAAATGTCCGCATGTGTTGCTCATCCGTGCTTTCCTCGTATATGGTGTTGAAAATCATGTTTTGAACACTGTTCCAAAAATTGTTAATTAGCAAAACATTGCATTCGATGGTTTCGGAATTATTTTTCACAGGTGTACGTGAGTCAAATCTACGTTGCGGTTTCACGAGGAAGGAATCGTGAAAACTCTTCAGGTTTGCGTTCGCGATACGCGCTGTCAGAGCAGGATTTTGCCAGGTGATCGAACATTTACAAAAAGTCTAGTAATGAAAGAGTTCTTTCAACCCTCTCTTCTCGCTGCGTAGTGCCGAGTGTCGAAGTCTGCGGAGTGGTGTTGCAGATGAAGCCTGCGAGTAGTCTTGCGACCTGTATAGCCGTGCGCGGCCGTGCTGCGGTTTGTTAAGAGACCGACTGCACTTGTCAGTGCGTGTGACGCATTGGAACTGTGCAGGGTAACAAGGTGGGAGTTCCGGGTCCTGTTAATGAAGTTCCGTAGATATTCAGAGAGTTAGCAAGGTGCGACGTATATGTATACCGTAACAGTGACGCGCGTTTGGGTATTTGCGTCGTGGAATCTGCTGAGGCGGTCGGACCATTTAATGCAGTGGGGTCACACTTGTCCGCAGTTTGTACACAGGCCTGTGCTATAGAGTGGTACTGCTATTGTTAGGGTGTGTTGTGTTTATTTGAGAATCTTATTGCTTATCTACATTAGTTTCGCTTTTGTTACATTTATCAGCCAGACATGACCTGAACATTTCAGACCAGGGATTTTTTTTTTTTAATTTCTGACTCACAAACAGTATTTCGTACACAGTTTATAGGTATACTGAGAATCCCTCCAGAGACCAAATTTCTTGCTGTGAGATATAAGCAACAGATGTTAAGTATTGTGGCAGTCGGCTGTATTTTCCGTGTTTGTTTGTCGTGTTGACGTACCAGAAATACCAAGAAGTGTAAATGTCTTCCTGTATGCATCAAACCTGGTTTATAATAAAGGTCTAGAAAAGATCTAAAAAACGAGCGGCATATCGGTGTAAAGTCGATTAACTGTTGTCCGTTACGTTACACAGTTTTTGTTCCGAACCACAATCATTAGGCAAGACACGCACACACACGCACGCACGCACATGTATATACAGTTAAGATGAAGAATAAATATTCTTCGTAGTCCGAATTATCGGGGACAAAATGCGGTACACAGTACACGGTAACAGTAAAATGCAGTAACAGTACACGGTAACAGTAAAATGCAGTATACAGTACACGGTAACAGTAAAATGCGGTACAAAGTACACGGTAACAGTAAAATGCAGTACACAGTACACGGTAACAGTAAAATGCGGTACACAGTACACGGTAACAGTAAAATGCAGTATACAGTACACGGTAACAGTAAAATGTGCCTTCTTTAAAAGGGGGTAGGCTTGTTGGCTTTGGCTACGGCGTCGTATATCAGATAGAAGATCACAGGTCGAATATAACCTGCGTGTTGGTGTTACGCGTCCAGAG
Organism: Coptotermes formosanus; assembly: GCA_013340265.1. Lineage (NCBI taxonomy): Eukaryota > Metazoa > Arthropoda > Insecta > Blattodea > Rhinotermitidae > Coptotermes > Coptotermes formosanus. The sequence continues at coordinate 631,452 of BLKM01000601.1, forward strand.
TGTCTGTGACGTAGTATTGGCGCCCGTCTAGATGTTCATGGCGCAGTCAGTGGGATCAGTCATTTAAAATTCAAAACATTTTATTGTGTGTATTTTTGTCTCTGTTACCCGGCATCCAAATCGAAACGTCAGTTCGCCATTTTGTGTTTGATCGCTTACTGCGTGGCTGGTTCTGTCGTATTTTTCTTAATTATCTCGTAAACGGCAGGATTTTCGGGGAACAATATGTATCCGACATGAGATGCACGTTTCTGTTCTCTCTGCACCTTTCGCCTGAGGCTTTCATCCGTCCACGGAGAATTCTGCGAAACGCTGTCACAATCGTATTGAGTTCTTCATGTAACGCGCTTGGTATGTTTTGTCCGGCATTAACTAAACTTGAATTTTGTCGACAGGTGAGTGTCTCCAGCACGCGGTCTAAGGCGTAGGTCTGCGGCCGAGAGCTTGCTGGGATCGTGGGTTCGAATCCCACCGGGGGCATGGATGTTTGTCTTGTACAGTGTTTGTGTTGTCAGGTAGAGGCCTCTGCGACGGGCCGATCCCTCGTCTGGAGGAGTCCTACTGACTGCGGTGTGTGCTTGAGTGTGATCAAATGAAATTACAAAAACCCTGGACACCTGCTGTGAACAAGTAGGTAGAAGAGGGAAGGACTAAGAAAGAAAGGAAAGTGTCTGCAGTGTACAGTGCCACGAAAAGTGTCTGCAGTGTACAGTGCCGCGAAAAGTGTCTGCAGTGTACAGTGCCGCGAAAAGTGTCTGCAGTGTACAGTGCCGCGAAAATTGTCTGCAGTGTACAGTGCCGCGAAAAGTGTCTGCAGTGTACAGTGCCGCGAAAAGTGTCTGCAGTGTACAGTGCCGCGAAGGTGCGTTCTCAGGGAGCCGAGTTCCGTCCGGAAGCTAGCAGTCGCTTTTCGCAGCTTTGAGAATTGTCTGATAATTAGGAGCACTGCATCAGTACAGAGAGTGGGTCAACATGCTGAACCGCTGATGTACGTAGGTCTGAAAGTAACGCACCGGTGACGTCACATGCACCGGTCTTCGTGTTTGCGGTACGGGCCCGTTTTTGAGGGAACAGGTGTGTAGGGTGTGTGAATAGAAAGATAGTGACGTCACACGCACTGTTTTGGTGTAACGATAGCGTTGGTCGATATAATGCTGCGATTTATGTCGCTTCTCTGTGGTTGAGACAACATTGCGTTTGATTGTGTCCGAACTCTGTGTGACAGTGGTGTTTGCGTTGGCAGCCTTCGTTGAAATGTTTAAATAGTGAAAGGATTTGGACGCTTTTGATGCGCTCGATATTTGGTGCCGTGTTGAGTAAGTGGGTAAGCTGCCTTTATTCTGTTTAATCGCACTGTTACAGTTGATTAGGCGGTTTATTGATGCGCTTCCGAATTCTTTTTCGGAATGTTATGTGAGCAGTGGGGCTGTGCTGACGTACTGGCGAGTGATGACAGCAAGTTGGCCAGCCTTTGGTGCAGCTGACAGTGGCTGTTTTATATTGATAGTAAACAGCTGTATATCTGCTTGTTACTGAGGTCAGGTACGTTCAGCGGACCTTTACCTCCTTTACGTAAAAGATGCTGGCAGGACACGCGGTGGTGCAGTTGGTTGAGGCACTGCGCTACAAGTCGGAAGGTCGCGGGTTCAATTCCCGATCGTGTCATTGGAATTTTTCATGACCCTGGGGTCGACTCAGCCTCTAATAAAAATGAGTACCAGGCGGTAAAGGCGGCCGGTGCGTAGGGCTGACAACCTTACCACCGTCATGTGCCGACTGTCTTGGAATCTGGGAACCTCAACCGCCTGGAACCCTCAGGGCCTGTCCAGGCTCGTACAGGGATTGCGTGTGTTTGCGTATAAGATGTTACACTTACACAGAAGTGCACAGAAGCTGTTTTGTTAAAGATTTTGTGCTGCACGTTCAATGTAGCGGCAACAGTTTTCCGTTGGCATTTCAGCGGGCGTTCTGCCAGTTTATGAATGCATGCGGTTGGAATTGTGCTTTGTTTCATCCGTAGGCCGTCTGGGATGATCTAAAGAACGTACAGCGGCCAGACGCATGGTGACCTAATTTCAGCGTGTGGCCTGTGTGGGGTCGAGACGAACTGCAAGTCAAACTTCTCGTCTCTCTTCTGTGCAGTGAAACTTCGTTTCCTGGTTTAAATCGCTGACTGGCTGATTTTGTTAGCGAATCAAAAATCAGACAGTCACTGTGTCCGTTAGTCCTAATGCTGCTGGGCGAAAGTTCGTCCAGTTTCTCGAGTTCGCCAAACACAGGGCAGCTGTATCTGTTTTCTGTATTCAGAGTGACTCCGCTTTGTAACTGTCATCACAGTGCATTGTGTGGGCCTGTATATGATACATGTGGCTGTGTATGGTGATGAGAAATCATGTTCGTTGCGTTCGTTTATCTAACGTATATTTGATGTAGATGACGTTTCGGGAGTTTTGACGTACCTGCCTAGCTAGCGGCGACTGAATACTACTGTCTTCTGGAATGTGCGCCGTGCTCTCTGCAGAAATTTGCCTTCTTCTCTGAAGATGGAGGCAGCAGTTTCCTCCGAAACGTTGGCAGATATCTAGCAGGCTGTACGACGTCTCGTCCCGGAAGACAGCTGTGCCAGGGGGGTTGGCTGTACGTCCTCCTTCAAGCGTGTGTCTGTGGTTGTCATGTAGTGACAGGTTTGTTAGCCGTGTGTGTGCCATTCTCCTTACATTAAACTGTCCCACAGTCTACGTGTAGGCACTTGTCAGCCGTCTTGTGGACCTAAAATATGTGCAAACGTAAGAATGCCATACTGACAGGCTATTTCAGCTTTGCTTGTTTCATTTTTCAAAGCACGAGGCGATTGTAGATAGGTGTAAAATAGCGATGTACTTTCCCATGTATAAATGTGTCTCAGTAACTCCGCTATTCATAGTGTGTGTTCGCCCAAAGAATGCATCGGTTTAAAGAATTAACAACGGGTTTCTCAAACACCATTAACGATCTTATTTTTAGGCTAATTTCCTTCATGAAATTGTGTCAGGCTTATGAGATCACCGTGCGGTCTGTGTCTCGTGTCAGGCTTATGAGGTCACGGTACTATCTGTGTCTCGTGTCAGGCTTATGAGGTCACCGTACTATCTGTGTCTCGTGTCAGGCTTATGAGGTCACCGTACTATCTGTGTCTCGTGTCAGGCTTATGAGGTCACCGTACTATCTGTGTCACGTGTCCCCATTTGAATCTTTTAACCATATGACCGATTGTCTGTGGGACGTTACGGCATTGGAGTACATCCGTAATTTTCAGTTTCTTAGAATCAGTAACGAAGATGTGGCGGGCGCGCCCCTTTGGGGGGGGGGGAGTCTCACCAGCAGCACCTGCTTATGATTCTGGAGTGGCTTGTGGTAATGTATTTTGGAAAAGTTAGCAACTTTAATTAAGGTACTAACAAGATGGTAGCCGTGCGAAACTGTTATTTAGCTGTCGCTTTGATGGCGGTGGAGCTAGGCGCGTGAAATGTGAAGAGACAGACAGACAGACAGACAGACAGACATCGCAAGTGCATCTAAACACTGTGTATGAAACGTTATTCGTAAGTGCTCTGGTGCACACATGGCGCGATGCACTTTGGTTTCGTGCGACAGATTCAATGTATGCAGAGTCTTGTGTACTTCGCTAATCAGGTTTTGACAACGACGACATAAAGTGGCACCAACAACAGGTCTGCAGATAGATAAGTGGGAATAGAAATGTGTACAGTACGAAGGCAGGCTTTGTACTTCTTGGGTCGCCTGATTGTAACTGAGCTTTTGTGTTTTCTTGGAGGTAGGTACATCTTATGTGTCGCCAGTGTGGGATGTGCAGACGGTGTAACACTGTGCGGCTGGGTTCGGCTGTGCTCAGTGTTTGTGTTGTGTCCAAATGCCTTAAGACGAGTGGCTGGAAAGGCAACAGGCGTCGTCTGTATCCACACCTGCTTCTGTGGTGTCTTCTGAGGTCATTCGACGTTGTGTGGCGTCAGCAGTTGAAGCAGTGTCGTTAAATAACTGAAGATTTAGCAGCTTCATTGAACAGAATCCGTCTGCAGAAAGGAATGTTAGCCAGGTGCCGGTAAGCAAGACAGTCTCCACCTTCAACTGCACGCGGAAAGTGATTACGGTTTTCACAAGAGCGTGCCATTGGAAGCCAGGGCCAGAGCCGGAATCACGCACCGTGTTTTCATAAGATCTAAGTGGTCTTTTGCTTCCACACTTCCCGACTTTCTGCATTCATTTCTCAGCTCGCCAGTTGTCGCCCCGATATTCTCAAGCTGGGAGTGCCACGTGTGAAGCTCCTCGCTATGAAATTTTCTCCAGACTCCTGCTATTTCCTGTCTTCAGGATTACTTTGTCGCTGTACGTTATCGATTGTGATAAATTAACTTCCTTCTTTTTTCTTCCAGGTGAGTGAAGTCTTGACGTGGACGCGGCTGGTGCTCGGGAAGCAAACTGGTGCTGTAAGTACGCGTAGCCACGTCTTGTGGCCGTGTTGTGTTGTGACGCCGTTTCGTTCTGCGGGAGATGATGTACTGTGACTTTTATTGTGACAGTGCAGTGACGCAGGCAAATTAGATTAATCAGACAGGCCGTCGTTGTTTCAATTCGGTAACACGTCAGAGGATCCCGACGCATTTGAAATTCACAAAGCTGTCATTGCAGCGGAACTGTGCGTAGGTTATGCAGGCATTTGGCATGTCGCTGCGGAAATACGGCGATCCGATTTCTCGAGTGTAATTGCTGTTCCCTTCACAAGTAAGCAGTGGTCCTCTGGTGGTGCTTAAATCTGTCATTTGTCAGGGTAAGCTCATCGGATATGAAGTGGACAGAGCAATAAATCCCAGGAACGCCTCGTAATTTTTGTTGTACTCGTTATGGTCAATTAATTGAAATGCCGAAACTCCAGTAAGCGAGGAAGTCACAGTAGCCAGTTTCTAGCCAGTGCCCCTAAAGAGAGAGAGCAGCTTGCTGGCCCAATTTACCACGCGTATTCACTTTTGGCGATGAATTTCACTTGTCAGTAGTGTCAAAAATGAATAATACAAAACCAGCGCTATTTGTATATAGGAAATACCGTCACCATAACTTTATTCAGATGTTTATTATAAAATCAGGCCACACGTTTCGACTGCATGCAGTCATCCTCAGGCCATTCTTGTAAGAAAATGTAAAAGGTAAGATTTTTATCAATAATTGAGGTCTCAGTATTGCATATGCTGCAGTAAGTCAAGAATAAAGTACAGTTGTAGTTAATTATAAATTTAGTCAAAACTTGTAGGATCTTGTAGTTCTTGGGTGACCTTAAAACAGTGGCTTTACAGGATTGTTGCAGCTGTAAAGTTACAATATGAGGAAGTAAACGGCAAATCTCTGAAATGTAACGTGGTGTAACATTAACGTATCAGACGATTACTTACTGTGCGTGGCTACGTTATTTTCGGTATTGTAACCATATTTCTCCACTGGTAGTTGTACAGAAATTATAATTTTTGCGTTTATTCATGGAGACTGCGGAACTGTTCTGCTTCCTGGAGCTAGTTGCTTCGAATGTCTTAATCTACATGTCATGGCTAATTGTGTACTGTAACAACATCCTGTTGTTGCTCTTGGTATTTGTGTAGACACGTTGCAATGTGCCTGTATTGGCGTTACACGCAGCACAGTGTCAGTGATGTTATTGTCAGTTGTCACAGTTTCAAAACTGTGACAGCTATATCTCTGTGGGTTGTCGTGGGAAGGGTAAAGGTAAAGGTTCTCACGTAACATGCAAATGCAGGCACGGTGGGGACGTATGGGTGGTAGTAGGAGGTAAGTGGTCATCTCCACGTCTCGGCCGCTTTACCCGCGGTAAAGACACCCGGTGTTCACTGTACAGGAGACCGTGTGGGCGTTCGAGCCGGGGTGGACGGATGCGGAAAATCTCGCCCCCACACTTTAGTGGGAACCTTTGACGTCGGTTGTCCCATGATGGACTCCGCTTCAGTGACCTTAAACTTGTCAGAGGTAAGTTGAGTCTCTGAACGTCACTTTGCATGTAAATGTTACAGCCACAGACAGAAGAGACGTGCGTCATATGTATAGGCTATGTGTTATGACCCATTTTCGTGCCTTTTTGCAGTTGCTATCCAAAAACACAAGGATTAGGGTATACAGAACTGTTGTTTTGTATGGGTGTGAAACTTGGTCTCTCACACTGAGGGAGGAACAAAGGCTGAGGGTGTTCGAGAATAGGGTGCTGAGGAGGATATTTGGGCCTAAGAGGGACGAGGCGACAGGGGAGTGGAGAAGACTACATAACGAGGAACTTAGTGACCTGTACTCATCACCAAATATTATTCAGGCAATAAAATAGAGAAGAATGAGATGGGCGGGGCGTGTAGCACCTGTGGTGAAAATAGAGGTGCATACAGGATTTTGGTGGGGAGACCCAGGCGTAGATGGGAAGATAATATTAAAATGGATCTTCAAGAAGTGGGATGGGGCATGGACTGGATTGAGCTGGCTCAGGATAGGGACAGGTGGTGGGATCTTGTGAATGCGGTAATGAACCTCCGGGTTCCATAAAATGCGGGGAATTTCTTGACTAGCTGAGAAACTGTTAGTTTCTCAAGAAGGCCTCTGCTCCATGGAGGTAGTTAGTATTGCTTCATTATTTACCACGTCCAGTTTCCTCGCTTTCGTGTTCACTGCACAGCCTCTGTACTTCAGTGTTCGCAGTAAATGACTGCCTGTAGGTGCAGCTGTGGGATACGTGTTGAAGACGCGCAGCACTGGTTGTGCGGACGGTGCAGACACGCTCACTTTGATTAATGTGGGGTGACGTGCGGAGTGCTGCAGCCGGTGCCTCGTGTTTGTACACTTGGCTTCACAGCACTGCCCTGAAGCTGTTGTTTTGATACGTAAATGTTTTCATTACATGTTAAAGTTCATGCGATATGAATGTGTCAGGTACCCCGGGTAGTTTCAGTCCTTCATTTGAAAAGAGAGTTCACAGAAAAACTGTTGGGTTTATGAGAGACAAAATACGTGTAAGTGGGAAGAACGACCCCTAGCGAAAATCTTTCCGCCTTACTGCTGACTCGGTGATGATCCGTTGCCGTAGTCGAATCGATGTTACGAGGCATTAAACGTGTAGCTGGGACAGCGAGAAGGAGAAACTGTTGAAGAGTTCTTGCGAGGGGAAGTCCCTGAAGGGCGGTTGCTTGAGGGGCCGAGGTGATCATGCTGTAATATAGAGCGGCTATTTCTTTCTCAGTCGCCGTCGGGTTTGGTCGACCTGAAATAGGAAACACTATTAAAGTGGACTTCAAGGAAATTGTGCGTTGTTTTCCGTAGCCGGTTTGTTGACGGTTTTGTGTCATAGACCCGTCGCTGTCAAATCTTCGGGTTGGGTGTACTACGGAGAATCGAGATGTTAATGCCAAGGGATGCCCGTGAAGCGACGCTTGTTGGCGAGCAGTGAAACTGTAGTTCGGAGGCACTAAGCAGTGTGTCGCTAGCTAGAAGAGTTAATATTGCCGTTTGCACCTGTCTGCCTCGTTGAATCTGATTTGTTTGTTGGCCGGTTGGGCTGCTCCCGTTATTGATTCTGAAGCGTGTGCTGCTTAATTTAGTTTAGTTTCATAGTCCTTCCCTCTTCTACCTGCTTGTTCACAGCAGGTGTAGGGGGTTATTATTGATCACACTTAGACACACACCACAGTCTGTAGGACTCCTCTGGACGAGGGATCGGCCCGTTGCAGAGACCTCTACCTGACAACACAAACACTGTACAAGAGATAAAAATCCATGCCCCCGGTGGGATTCGAACCCACGATCCCAGCAAGCTCTCGGCCGCAGACCCACGCCTTAGACCGCGCGGCTACTGGGATCGGCGCGTTGAGTTAGTTCAGTATCTAATCTCCTGGCGGAAAAGTTTGGATTTTTCGTTCCGTTGCGACCGTAACGCAGCAGTGACAGGCTCTCTGTGCTGTGGCAGACGTACGGGAATGTTAGCAATCGAAGGCCGTGGTATAAGAATTCTATTAGAGACACAAAATTTACATCTGCTTGAAGTTCCGAAACGCCGGCGTTGGGCGGTTTGTGACTCTGCTTCGCAGTCGTGAGGTTCCGAGGCTGATATCCCGCGTGGAGCCCATCTTGTGGAACTGGTGTTTTTCGATTTCTTCAGTTTTTCAACATTCTTTATGGCTGGCTGGCTGTTAACGCTGCGTCGGTTTTATGCACCGTGTATATATATATATATATATATATATGTATACACACACACACACACACACACACACACACACACACATATATTTGTGTACGTGTGTGTGTGTGTGTGTGTAGCATTTCGACCAGCGTGTGAGGGTGTGCAAAGGAAACTTACCGCGAAGCGGTGACACCGAGGTCCTGTTATTGCAGTTGTTGTTCACTGACGTCGCGAAGCTCTGCTGGTCAAGAAATTCTGCATGTTTTGTGAAACTCGAAGGCTCGGTACTGTCTTTACTGGAGTCGGACCGCTGTCCTGCTCTAGATGCGTCAGCCTACCCAACCACGTCCTGTGTTTAACACGTATAAAAGCCCACTTCTGACCTTAATTTGAGTTGCGTTATGTAATTGAAATTATTAAGTACTTGTAATTTCTTCGTAATTTTGTTTGTAAATGAGTTTTGGAAGCGTTGTTTCCGTTTTGTTGAATACTTAGTAGCTGTGTAGCACTGGTACATAAGGGTGATAACTCGTAAAGGAATAATTGTTTTGTAGAACGTAAGGTCAGACGCATCTTTTGCGTAAGCCTTGAAGAACAGATTCTTCTGATGTACGTCCCTTAACCTTTTAAAGCCTAGCGGTAACTTTACATACGACCAGGTTTAACATTAAAAAATCATACGTGGTTCGCACATTGCGTTTATGTGTTTTGTACGGATCTCAGAACAAACAGCAACTTTTGCCTTATAAAACATTAAGAGACTGGATTTTATAACCGAGGTGGAGAGTGTTTACAGCGCGGTACGCACTGAGTCCTTATATAAAACAGACACGCTTCGTCTTTAGAGGGTTAAACTTTAAGGAGCGGAATTTCATAATGTAAAGCAGGAGTTCAGATAAGGAACAGAATTTTGGTGATCTGGGGAGAACCTTGCAAGGCCAATGATATCTAAATTTGGAGGCGCTGTGCCGTGCATTTGCGCCGCGGACCAGTGAATGACTTTTTTTCTTGTATCGTGATAATATTCAAAAGTGCGAGAATCTTCGAATGTTCTTGTATATTTCGCCATTGTGGGATCTGCCATATGCATACCAATAAAACGGCAGCTCAACGTAAATCAGGGGCAATCGTGTAAACATTTTAGGGTCCACGAAGTATGAACTAAAGGATAAAAATCTCTAGACATTAGGCATGAGTTCAACCAGTAAGTGTACATACATAAGTGTTGTGTGATAAACATTGCGTGAAGAGTGGCGTATTGTTGTGTAGCAATAACTGAATATTTGAAGGTAAATTAAATGTCGAATCAAGTTATGACTAGTAATTTATAACAATAGATCACAGTTAACTGTTACTTACACGTGGACTGTTTCATTGCATGAGTTGTGTGTCGAAGTGATCAGACGCTGTCAGCATTTCAGTGTTTTGTCAGAATATAAACTCGACAAAGTCAAGTACACGCAGATATTTCTTGGGACGGGAGTGTCTGAATGTTAACGGATACAGACTAAGAACTGAACCGGTAAATGAAATTGAGGTTGGTCGAACGTTTATAGACGTAGTTTAATATTATATTGATTACTGAAGTCAATTATTGGATTATACTGGTGGGAACTGAATCAGGAACTTTCTGATTAACTGTGGAAGCAGCGCGCACTAATTATAGCTATTAGTATCATTATAGTGGATTTAATTAAGTACGCAGACAGACGTATTTAGCACTGCGCCTGCATCATTAACAGGGAAGGCAGATTGAGTTACTCGCTCATAGACTTTAATTGCAAAGAAGTTTGCCTCATTACGTGCGGCCTCCATGTGTTTCCGTCTAATCGATCGCGGTTACGTTATTTCCGAGGGACCTTGTCCGTTAGAACAGAATTCGCAGCAACAGTACGTTTCCTTAACGCAGCTTATGCGTTTGGTTGAACTCTGGGCATGCCTGTTGTTCGCCTGTCTGCATATTTGTCGTATGAAACGCCTTGACGGATTGCGATGAAATTTTGTTTCGGAGTCCCACGTAATACATGGTGACGCGCAGTTAGTATAATTTATGTCCACAGGAGTGAACTGCACGTTTAGCTGGTGCTGTATTTCAAGCTGAAATACAGCCGTTTCATTCTTCTGCGAAGCGGTTTGTCACACAAATACGTGGCATGAAATGTGTACTGCAGTTTTTTAAAATGATCCGTCATCGTGCATTTTGATATCGTGTCTAAGCGTACCGCATTACTTGAAGCAGTGTTCCTGTCAAGGGTAGGCCTGTATTTGGCGACATAAATGCAACTGTCGGTTGTAACCAGTGCGAGCCGGCTCCGTGGTACGTACTCGTGTTGTTGTAGCCTTGATTTAAAACATTCTAACACCCAGAGGCGCAAGGTGATTCTGGGACTCAAATAAAGCAGGTTGAGATGGGCCGGGCGTGTGGCACGTGTGGAGGAGGAGAGAAATGAATACAGGGTTTTGGTGGGAAACTTGAAGGAAAGAGAGGACCTGGATAACCTAGGCGTGGATGGAAGGATAAATGTACAATTAATCTTGACATACGATGAGGTGGCGTCGACTGCATCAGTGTGGCTCAGGGTGGGCACTGGTGAGCACCTTGTGTTTTAAATCTTGGTGCTGTGTGGCGGCGAGGGGTCGGCCGTACTCCAAAACTGCCGTGTCTTTGAGGGGAAAGTCATCCGATAGCCATTGGATCGAGACTGCATGGGTCCCGGAGCCAGCTTGGGCATGCACTGTACCTAATTGAGCTATCTCATTTCTCCAATCAGGTTTAGTATCGCAGTTTATATGCACTTGTATTTCCTGAGCTTTTTCAGGGTTTTGAGGTTAGGTATCTTTGACTCCTTTGTTTTTGTATGCAAAATGTTGCACTTGCACACAGCTTGTTTTTCCTGAACGTTTATGTTCTGAATTCGGTAATGATAGTGCTAGCGGCAGGCGTCACGCCAGGGGGGTACTGCCGACGCCTGTGACTGAGTCAGGGACCGACAGGCCTTGAGAACCAGGCCACTCGCCAAGATGCTGGAAGGAATGCCAAAGCACGCTGAAACAAGGTGTTAAATGAGAGGCTGTGCTTTCTTTGGCGGCAGCCTTGCTTCTGGGTCCCGGAAGCATGAGACGTCAATACCAGGTTTGTGCTGTTAGCGACAGGAAATGGCTTTCATATCCCGAGCCTGTGTTTTCTGCAGTAGTCCGCTCCGGTGTCACGTTTGCAGAGGTCCGGTTAATGCAGCTGCCACGGGTGTTCGATTTGACTGCTGTACTCGTGTGTTCATTGGGCCTGCGCAGTGTCTTCTGAACACGACTCATTGACCCACACCGTTAGGCGTTCGTTACGAAAAGAACGCCATGTGTGGACACCATGTCTGTCTGTCCGTCTGTGACCATTTTTTCCCGATTTTTTTATAGAATGCAGTGTAGGGGTTATGTGAGAGAAGTGGAGCAGGCGTCGGTTGACTGAAAATTGGCTGAGTGACAGTTGTATGTACTTTATTGAAGGGCGCAGATAAGCTTGTAGTTGTAGATCTGCACGTAGGTTTGACGCCATTCGGTAAAATGTGAGACTTGCGGGAAGGGGATGAAGTGGGAAGGGGATGAAGTGAAAGCCATATTTTATGGTAGGCCGTAAATGCAGTGTTGCCATATTTTATGCATTTTTGTTCCGCTTTGGACAAAATTTGGTACTGGAGATATAAACAGCAATTCGATGAGTCATTGTGCTCGTGAGTGTCCTGAAAATTGACGCAGAAGAGGCTGTACTTAGGGACATAAATGACTTGGTGTCCATGCTTTCAACATTTGTTGCCTGATTTGGGTGAAATTCGGTGTATGAGGTTTAAATACAGTAGTGTCGGGCAGGTGTGAGTTTAGAGAAATTTGGCGCGGGGAAGGCGGCATTTCTCTTCTGGGCGTCAAAGCATGTATATTTTCGCGTGCGCCTTAAAACCGCATGACTTCCCAACTTTGCAAACGCTTCGTGCAGTCCGTGCTACGTCATGAAGTACACCATTTTCATTCCTGTTGTATTTATGTAGTCGTAACCAACTGCACGAAGCAGAGTGCTCCATGAACAGCTAGTGGTTGCTGTCTTAGTCAGCACTTTGCCCCGCGTACCTCGGAATCCACAGCTACTTTACGATGTTCACTAGAACCCGCCGTTGGTCCCGTCCTGATAGTGGTGCGGTCATCCCATAAGCACCAACCTATTCAAGATCCATTTTAATAAAATCCTTTCAATATTATGCTTATGGGTCTCCCACGCAGCCTCCTGTACAATGGGTCTTTCGTGGGGTAAAGTGGCCGGAGCCTGGTGCTCACTACCCACACACACCCTTCTGGTCTCGGGACTGCGAGCGGGTTGGACCTAATTCTCCGTCCCTCCACTGTGTCTGCATGGGGATGTTGTGGGTTGACCCCTACGGGTGTTCCAGATGTTCTTCTGTTCCCTGCAGCGTTCGCTGCCAAAGCCGCGTGTCTGTCAGTTTTCTGCTATGAACGTTGTGGTGGAGTGTGTTTGTGAACTTGAAGACGCTGTAATTTTTTTCTGGGTCTACAAGAGGGATACACGGAGTGCTCTTCTTCCCCGTCTCTACAGCGGTGGAGCATCTGACCAGCCTGCGTCAAAAGAGAATGGCCAGCCGGAATACAGTGAACTTCCAGGGCACGCGGTGCCATTCCTGAAGCTCTTGTTCCACCTGCCGCCACTTCACATTGCGTTGAGGTTTGTGGGCGGTTTGTGAAGCTTGGGATCACACAGGAGATGCACTGCAGCAGACGCTAACGTTTTGTGTTCCCTCAGACGTCTGGAATGTTCACTGGACCACAGATAGGACGGAGTCTGTAGTTTCAAGAATTGGAATACAAAGTGACTCCTGCGGAAAGGGGTAGTTGGCAGCACTTCGGTTGCTTTGCACGGCTTCCTGCTAACAGAGTGGGACTCACGAAGAACTTGGCACAAGTTTGATAGAGCATTGTTGCGTGCTGGGTTGTACAGCTTCTGTGGAAGCACACTTCCTGCACGCGCAAAATATAGATGGTGTGAGTGAAGAGCACGGGAATGCGTCCATCAGGTATTGATGTCAGAGACAAGAGACACTACTGACGGTGGGGTACGGCACTTGCATGCGGGGCTGAACGGCAAAGGGGTTCCAATTTTCACTCCTCAGTCAGGTCTTGGAGCTTAGTTCTCAAAGTGACAGTGGCCTTTCGTGACTTCTTAATTTGTATAAGAAATTGCAGTGTTTTTCATTGCAATTGCATGTGCTTATATTGGGAAATATCGTTTATTGCTCATAATGTGTATACCTTGTGTGTGAAGCAACAGCCCGTCTGGGCACTGGGCTGCCTCGTTTTGAGGATTCTAGATCATACACACACACACCACACACACTTAAACGCGCGCACGCACACACACACACACACACACAAACACTTAGACGCACACACACCCGTCAGGACGCCTCTGAACGAGTGATCAGCTCGTCGCAGGGGCCCTACCTACACAACAGACAATTGTTACGTTATTAATTTCCGTGCGTATGATCAGTATGACACAACACAGCCAACTTATGCACAATATTGTTGTTTGTTTATTTATCTTTTATATATCTTCTCCCCGACATGTTTCGGCAAGTAACTATGCCATTATGACGGGGGCTATATCAAAATTACATAAGATGTGCATGAATGTGGCTACAAAATATTAAAATTTGTTAAAAATTTGTTAAAAATGTTAAAATCTTGTATACAATTTTTGTTGCACAATTCCTGTATTTGTTCGCTGCCACGGTGCTGTTTTTGGCCTGGCGTCCTTAGTCCCTACAAGCAAAAAGCAAGAAAAAACCGTGTGTTACAAATATCCGTGTAGCCTAATTTCCATATGACAGAGGTACCGATGGTTCTGCTCACGGCTGCACTCCCAAGGTTAGTGTTTGCGGGACATCCCCGAGGTATCAGATCGAGACACACGAGAGACAAACGTCCATGTCCCCAGCGGGATTTGAGCCCGCGATCCCCGCAATCGGGCGGCCGCAGACCTACGCCTTAGGCGGCGCGGTCACCGGGATCGGCGTATATAAATATTAGTGTCATTATTTTTGTACGGTTGGTTGAGGCAGTGTGCAGGTCATCGATATACTCGTGAGCAGCGTGACTGCTGTGCACAGTGAATACCAGAAAAATCAAGCTAAACAAAAGCGTCACTGATGTCTGTTGCGTAGCGTCACATGTGCCGAGTAATTAAGACCATGAGAAGGCGTTTTATAAACACGTGTGTTGGCTACTACGAGGAACTTAATGCTTTGCGTTTACGTCGTTGCATTGAATTAAATTGAATATTTTTAGACTTCCTTGAACCAGGCGGTAGAATGGGGTTGCTGTAAGTGTCGACATGTAGTGACGCTATTCCAGACGTACCTCGTGTGTACAAAGTGTGACCGTACTCCTGTTTTATACACCCACTTGCTTATAGGCCGCCGTTGTTTTTATTGCCACTGCACAGGTCTGTGTCTTCGATTTTGCGTTTGGTTTCACACAGGAAAGGACGCTTTATGTCTTGAGCTTAGGATGTTGGTTCTATAAAATCAGCGTCACTCGCCTTCTCGACGTTGAGTGAAGGGGATGGGTTTCAAGGCGCCATTTTACGTTGTGGTGGAAGTGCTGTGCTAAGTTGCGCCTTCCGGTTGCCAGAGCTGCCCCGACAGCTTCCAACCCCCGGCTTGTTCCTAGCAGTTGGACTGTCGGTCGCCGCCTGAGGACGGACGGAACTGTTGCTTTTTGAGATCGATTTTTAGGCGTTGCTTACGATGTGACTAGGAGAGCCTTTTGTGGATCGCGTGCGTGCCGGATTTCATGAAATGCGGTTTGCTAGGTCCTTACAAGAAGTTGTCGAGAAATTACTGGCTTTGTGAAAATCGACTCATTGACAGTGATGCTTTGCGCGGGCGCTGAAATGAATTCCTACCTGTGCTTCCCATTGTTCTTGACCGATTCCTATGAAATTCGGTATAGGAGATCGCCATGTAATGCCAGTGAACACTTTTGAGTTCTGTCGGAATAGGTGGAATGAAAACCATATTTGCTTCGGGGCGTAAGGGAAAATGTTCTCGCATTTTATGCATGTTTTTACAATTGCGATAAAGTTCGCAGGCAGATGGCCACAATAATTTAGAGTGATAGTGACTTCCTGTGAAGGCCATACTTTAGTGAGGGGCGTAAATTAAGTTCTGTCCGTAAGGCGACTCTCTGAATAAATTGTCCGATTGGTTGAAATTCGATATGAGACATCAGCGCGGGATGTTGCTGAGTGTGCGTATCGTCACATCGGCGCATGGAAAGCTGTGCTGTTCTTACGGCCGGAAATGAAATTGCTTTGATGCGCGTGCCGTGAAACGTACTGCAAGTGAAGCAGGAGGTGGTCAAGTCTGTGTGCTGCGTCGCGGAGTGTACCATTTGCAGCCGTGTTTTATGAACGTTATTTTTGTCTTGAGAAGAAATGGCTGTACTTCCGCTATGGTCTGATTTGCCCCCTCTGACATCTGGATGTTATCAGACGTTAAAAATTTATTTCCAAGTATTCGATGTCACTTATACAAGTACAGTATAACTCCAGTTATCCGGACGCTGGTTATCCGGACCGCCAATTATCCGGATCGGCTAGGTCCTTCAGGTAACTGTCGAGAATTCTACAAAACTAATTTGCCTTGAAACTACCGGTTGTCGGATCGAGTGCAGTACTGTACAGTGTTATGGCTGTCTAGAACTTCAAATCAGGCGTGGCCGAAAGGTTTATACGCAGGTACATACTGTAAATAGTAACAGCCGAAGGGGTTCCAAAATTGTTAATTATTAGATGTTATTAAGTATTAATGTTTTATGTGTATGTAAATAAATGCGTGGCCTAAAAATAGCCGTTTGTATAAATTTTTTTCCACTTCAAACTGCCAATGTTGCCTATTTTCAAAGAAAAATCCAATTATACGGATTTTGTAAATATCTGGACGGCTGGCGGTCCCAATTAATCCGGATAATTGGAGTTATGTTGTACTGCAGTGAAGACGGTGGATTTCCAGTGGGAAAGGAAACGTGCCACCCGCGGTGACTAGTGCTAAGTGCAAATGTATGAACAGGTGTCACAGGTGTCTTTAGAGCGAAGACAAAGCAGACAAGTGGAAAGCCTTGTGGCACAGCGGTACGTCCTTCTAAGTGTGTAAAGGTTATGGTGCTTCACTGTGAAAGGCGACTCATAATGCCAGTGTTTGGTTTCTGTAACACAAACGGGAATACTCAAATCCTGTCGGAAGGAAGACACGATCCTGAGCCAGTTCCGTCCGATTTCCAAACATTGTAAGCTGTTTCGTCTTCAAAAACTGCCTTGGTCCTTCAAAGAACCTTTGCTATAATTCTGATGCGCATTTCTGCGTAAATAATTGTGTAATTATGTAATTACGTACGTTTCTCACGTGCTTCAAATTTACTGTGCGTTAATACAGTACTGCTCTGAGAGCTTTTATACTGAAGCATTTGAGCGTCCAACAATATTGTTCCCAGAAAAGAAAAAGAGAAACCACCCCGTCGCCATAAGGTAGGTGACGGAATGCCAGAAGTGTGACGTGCAGTATTTTTATTTATTGCGTTTCAATGTAAACTGCACCGAGCAGTTCGTGTTTAGAGTGTTTGCTGTAGTAAGTAGAAGAATTTCTTGGCTAGTTGTGCGAGTATTAGCGTCTAAAAACTGCTGTGCGCCGTGGTGTTCGGTTACGTGTCGGTCTTCAGCGATGTGCATGGTTGAGAGCATGGCCGGCCGGCGAGTTGGAATACGCACCGGGTTGGACGCGCAGACGGCTGTGGGCAGATGTTCCATTGTAGGCTTCGGAAGGCTTTGGTTAGAGCAGAGCTTCGTTCAACGCACGGTGCCACCTGCACGTTCAGAGCGACTTACGCTCCGCTTTATGCCAAGTTCCAAGGGAAGTCTGCACGTGAAGGCGACCGGGACTCACGGTCCCACAAGGGACTTATTTTCGAATAGTTTCAGTAGCCAGGGTAGCTTTTGGTAAGGAAGTGCGGCGTTACGACCGGACGTCGACTCGCAGTTGGGCAAGGATTTTTATCGGCCTCCGCGTCGTGCGGACCGGCCCTGGGACACATTCAGTGTATGATACTGGGGCTGTTCCCTTGAGGGTAAAGTGGCCGGATCGCGAAACTGACCACTCGTCATCATCCCGTGCCGAGGTTAAGGATGCGTGGATGTACAGGGTGTTCTTTCTATCGGTTCCGTGAGCGCGGCAGCTTTATTGCACGTATAGCCAGCCTCCGCCGAGACATCCTGTGAAAGCTGCCGCGCCCAGTTCACGTTGCATTTGCATGGCCTTGCTCAGTTACGCACGGGGAAAATTTTAATTTTTAGGAGCGTATTCTCCTTGACTTTTAGAGTTTGAAAACAACGCTATCCCAGTAATTTGCTGAAATGAACTTGCCTTTGATTCAGTTCTGGTTTAACCAACACTCAGTCACGTTGGACGCAGAACTCCCCAAATTCCCCGTCGCCCGTACGGTGGCGTTTTATATAATTCAAGTTGCGTTGGTTCACCCATAACGTTTGTACCCGCCTTCGAGCTTGCTTGGCGTCACCCGATATGGCTTTAGCGCTTTAAAAATTCCGTTCCTGGACCCTGGCTTGTACTGTGTGCAGCCCAGAGGCACACTAAATCTTCTTCGCCCGGGGCAGGCCGCGGGGGAGGGGGTGGCAGAGTAATGGGGCTGCGGTTCTGCAGTGTTTGGAAGCTAGGGGGGTGAGGTGGGGAGGAAATTTGATAAACGAAAACCGTAACCCAGAAAAGGTCTAACTCGACGTAACAACGAAAGGGCTAGAGTAGGAGAACGCGAATATTGGCCCAAAAAAGGGGTGCAAATGAAGCCGGGCGTCGTAATTGGAATAGAGGGAGAAATGTGGTGGAGCAGAGAAACGGACAGAAGTGAGATTATAGTCGTTTTTTTTAACAGAGAGCGTCCGTGTGTGGGGAATTGACTGCGCTGTTGTTGCATGTTAAAACGAGTATGAATTACTGACGGAACTGTCAGAGCACGTTGCACAGTACTTGTGGACGTGGCGTGCCAAGCACGCGCACTGCTCAAACAGGCGATTTCTTAACCTTCTAAAGCCTAGCGATTATTTTACTTGCCACCAGGTTTAATGTTCAACAATTCTAAATGTTTCTCGCATTGAGTGTACGTGTTTTGTACGGATATCAGAACAAACAGCAACTTCTGCCGTATAAAACATTAAGAGACTGGTTTTTATAACCGAAGTGGAGAGTGTTTACAGCGCTGTACGCACTGAGTCCTTGTATAAAATAAGATACGTTTCGTGTGTAAAGGGTTAATCAGGCTGCATTGCCTCTATCATGGCAACAGTACGGCACAGGACGTACGCTGCCCTGCGTGGCTTTGAGCAGGCATAATCTCTGTGCGGAATGCCAGTAGCGTTGTGGGCGATTCTTTGCTGTCGATGGCTGACGGCGAGTGTCGCCTTTTGCAAGTACTGGTACAAGGCGCGCACACAGAATTTTTCGTTGGGGGAGGGGGGGGGCTGACCGTGAGGCTATAGGTGATTTATGTTTGACTTCAAAAATTGTGTTATAAAAATCTTCTTGTAAGTACAACATAACGCTGGCTGCAACTGCGTTTATATACGTACGGATATGACTACGTGTCCCATGACTCAGTCGCAGTGTCCTGTGTTCTTGCTTTTTTATGCTTTTACTGATTTATTTTTCAAAATTCTAATGTACTGGTCGTGAGCCGATTTCAGTGGCTGATTTCGGTTTAACGGGAAATCACGTAAAATATTTGTTGTAATATGTACAAAATTTGTTTTTTAAATTTGCTTTTGGGCGTTGGGGGGCTGCAGCCCCACACCCCCTTGGGCGCGCCTCTGACTTGTACTACCGCGATATTTTCTTCCCGAACACTGACTGAAGTTACCAGAGTCAGGGCAGTAGGTAACGCGACCGACACTGGAACCCGCTGCCTCCCGCATGCAAGCGTGCGGCGTTATATTGTACTGAAGAAGGCACGATGGTATGATTCTGAATGTCGAACTGGGGGGTAGGGATAAAGCGGCCGTGTGCGGTTCCAAGATACTGTTCCGGCGTGTGTCTGCAGCCCCCACAGCGGTTACTGTAGTGACGGACTGGACGACAGGGAAGTCAGGGTTCACTTCCAGCAGTAGCAGTGATTTTGGGACCCACCCAGTGGTTACCGGGGGATAAAGCGGCGGGAGCTGTAACCTTATTGCTTCCATACGGTGCTGAGGTAAAGAATGCGTGTAGCTGTACCTCCACGTGCCCTGGTGCCCTTAGACGCAGAGACCTAACACTGTCTAACATTTATTGAGGGGCCCGGTTTCCGGCTGGGTGGCCGGGGGCGGACAGTGCACAGTTGCGTGCAGAGGCCGCGGGCTGAACTGCCGCGCGAAAATAACTGCACACGTCTAGTGTCACCCTTTAAAGACGGAACGTATCTGCTTTAAATAAGGACTCAGTGCGTACCGCGCTGTAAACACTCTCCACTTCGGTTATAAAAACCAGTCTCTTAATGTTTTATACGGCAAAAGTTGCTGTTTGTTCTGAGATCCGTACAAAACACATAAACGCAATGTGGGCACCACGTAGAATTTTTTAATGTTAAACCTGGCGGAACGTAAAGTTACCGCTAGGCTTTAAAAGGTCAAACTTTATTAAATGGATGCGGACATGCTCTTGCTTCACGGCTGGAATAAAACACTCTTCAAATTGGAATGAACAGATGTACGATACAAGAGATAGAAAAACCAACGCCAACACTGTGTATAATAAAATGCGTTAAAAGTTCAAGACATAAAATTTTAAAGTCACTACGTGGTCCGTCTTATGTCTTGAACTTTTAATGTACTGTATTACGCTTAGTGTTGGAGTTGGTTATCGTATCTGTTATTGAGTTACCAGCGCGGTATGGACAGCATTAAAATGTACGATATGTTGCTGACCCATGAGTGCTGTGGTGTTGCTAAGACGCGTACCAAGCCAATCTTGTGTGGGCCCCATATGTCGAGGTGTAGGGTGTGACTCGCTGGGGACTCCAGTCGGAAGAACTGCTGACAAAAGTTGCGAGTGTAAGGCTATCGGGAGGGGAGTCCAGTGGATCCGGGCCCGGGATCTCCTACGAGCGACGTTACACGTTCGAATTGCGATCAGTTTTGTGGGAGAATCGGTGGATTAAGGGCCGTGTTTGCCACCGAATATCGCTGTGAGATGTACAAACTTTTTACGGGTCGCTTCGTCCTGCGGGCCGCATTTTGCTAACCACCTGGTGACTGGCTGTTGTTACACAAACTATATACCGATCCGGTACTTGCAGCGAGGTTTATGACACACATCACATCGAGTATGTATGTCACTGTCGCTGTGTGGATCGTATAAACGGAATAAAGGGCGCCTGACAGTTCCGTACTTTGATATGCATTTTGACGGTGTGAGGTGGTGCTTGCCTTTACGATGCCCGTAAAATATGCATCGCGTGTGGTGGGTGTCTTATCCAGCTGTTAATGACGGCCGTAATGTCGCGTATCAGAGAGGAACCTGTGATGTGTACAGCCACGCGATTTGGTTTTAAGTGATTCAGCTGCTGGTAAGCATTGAAACTACAAAGCACGATCCTGTTTTATGGAGGTTGTGGTCACGTGACCCTAAGCGTACAGATTTCAGACGTGAATGGTATTAGAGCGGCCGGCACGAAAATAGTCCCGTCAAGGTCACTGCCTATAAACGCAGTGTTGCCATGTGTACGGCATTTTGTCGACAGACTGTGTGCAACTAAACGGGAAGCTGCACCTCCGGGGAAGAACTGGCAACAGTGCAGGGCCAAGGGGAGTGCGGGCGTCTGTCAGCCGCGTGACCTTGACGGGACTTTTCGTGCCGGCAACTCTGGCTTCTGTAAAACTGTTACGTAATATGTAAATGGCTTAGGTTTGTTTGAAGCGGTGAGTGTAACGTACACAAGTGCTTTTATCTGTCACAACGACTGTACGAAGCTAAAGTTTCACCGTTGTCAGGTTGGCGACAGTATTACCAACTTTCATGAACTATTACCAACTTTAATGAAGAGTTGTTGAGTATTTTCGAAGACACAACATGCGGACGGACGGACTGACGGGCGGACGTGGCTGCTTATTTTATTCATTTTTGTGTAAATGTTGTGAGATTCTTAACTAGGTTCTCATTAGCTTGGCGGCAGGTGTGCTGCGTGTGGGATAACGATCCGAGTGATGAAGTGGAAAGATGTGAATAATCGAAGAAGTTGTGAATGAAAGGGCTGCTGGATGGCTAGCAAGTGTTTGGTATCGGCGGTTAATCGAGTGAAGTGGGTCGTGCACGAACGGGCGAGATCAATCTTCGTCAGCATCCAGCACATCTGCTGCTCCGTCTCTCATGAAAAGCAAGCGGAAAGACGGCTTGTCAGCAGTACTTCACTTATATCTGTGATAGGAAACTGAAAGTAATGTGAACTGGTTGAGAAATGTAAGCTACGACTTTCTGTTATTAAAACTTGATTCGGTTGTGTGCTGCTTGAATAGGATGCGGTTATGCATGCCGTGTGCTTTCAGGCGCGTTCGCAAACTTGCGCAAACTGACTGCTACGTTCGTCACGTCTGTCCGTCCGTCCGCATGGAACAGCTCGGCTGCCACTGTACGGATTTTCATGAAATTTGATATTTGAGGATTTTTCGAAAATCTGTCGAGAAAATTCAAGTTTCGTTAACATCGGACGAGAATAACGGGTACTTTACGTGAAGGGCTATGTGCATTTATGATAATTTCTCGCTGCGTTATTATTAGAATAAGAAATGTTTCAGACAGAACTTGTAGAGAAAATCAAAACACACATTTTACTGTCAATAATGCTTTTCCGAAAATCGTGCCGTTTGTGAGGTCACGTGGAAAAATGTGGTAGAGCCACACAGAACACAGATGGCAATATAATGCGGCGCATGTGCATTGCATGCTGGATAGGTAGGGTTACAGACACGCACTCAGAATATGTGGCATAATAATTATTGCTTTTCCACGGCAATCATGGTTACGCGAACGCGCCTCAACGTTACGTTTATACGTACATGGCGTGCCTGTTTTTTATTGTGTACGAAAGGGTGGTGCTGTTACACGGCCATAACGAGAGCTACGGACTTCACAGCTTACGTGCTGGACTTTAACCTTTTAAAGCCTAGCGGTAACTTTATGTACCGCCCGGTTTAACACTCACAAATTCTACGTTCTGCCCACACAGTGTGTTTGTGTTTTGTGTGGATCTCAGAACAAACAGCGATTATTTCCCTATACAGCATTAACTGACTGGTTTTTATAACCGAGGCGGAGAGTGTTTACTGCGCGGTACGAACTAGCTCCTTGTATATAAAACACATGCTTCGTCTTTAAAGGGTTAAGTTGAATTACGCAATTAACGGTTTGTTGCTTTCTGTGTTAAAGTATCCTATCGTCCATGTAACGTATAACAAACACTGCACTTTGAATCATCTCGTTACGATGACAGCAGGTTTAACGTTAGCAAGCGTGAAGTAACTTTACGAAATTTGGTTGCGGAACCCGAGGGACTGCGTTGAGATATAATGGGGCATGACGTAGCGTTAATTTCATTAACATAAAGACTGTCTTCGTGCACAAACACCAGACGGCGGAAGGGGTATGGGGGGCATGGACGTGGAAGTCCACCACTCCGTAGCTTTGACATGTGCTGAGATGAGTGTTGAGGTCCACACTCCGGCCATTTTGTTTCGGGGAAGCAGCCGAATGTTCCGATTGGGTGGGACTGTGGGTGGGGCAGGACGTGTTGACGCCGTCCAGCCAGTATACAGTCACGTTACAGGCTGCGTCGTTTGTAAAGTCGGAAGATACAGAATGCTCACGGAGATCACCGCCTGCAATGGAGACGTCACCCTGCGAATGTGCGTTGTTATTTTAGCCCTGTTGCCCACAGGTAGCGGGAACAGTGTGCGACTGGGCCGGGTGTGCCGTGTGAAGTGTAACTCATCGTTTAAGTGTAATTATCACTGGTGCAGAAGCGTCTTTTTTAGTTGCTGACACTGTGCTGCTGTATATTGGGACACTTTGTATTGTAACGCACGACGCGTGATAATGTAAGTGAAAAAAGTTGCAGCCATGCTGTTACTGCCGGGGGGGGGGGGGCCGTCGTGTCTGTTCTGTGCTGGCAGTTTATCTCTGCGGGATGTTAAATCTGGGAAAGGAAAAAAAAGCGTCCGATAAAGAGATCCCGCACGCTGCATGCATAACGTAGCGGGTATATGAAACTCAATTTCATGTCGTCAGATAACGGCTCGACTTTAAAAGATGCCCATATATCTTATTTCGTTTATAACTAAATAACACTCTTCCATCTCCATTATAGCGTGTCTGTCACGGGCGTCTTGAGGAGACGCGCGTAAATTGCATAGTCGTATTGGGATTTGCTGTGATGCTTTCGCGTCCTAGGTGGGGAGTGTTGAGGCGTGTGTCAGAGTCGGCACATCAGAGGAGCGTCCTAGGTGGGGAGTGTTGAGGTGTGTGTCAGAGTCGGCACATCAGAGGAGCGAAGGAGAACCTGGATAAAGTGTACGAGGAGCTTTGCCCTTATTGGGGATACCAGATGAAGGACGGACGAGACTGTAGCACGCAAGGTTGAGAAACGCATACGGAGTTGTAATTTGGAAAACTGACCATATCAAGGCGTAGATGGGAGAGTGTTAGCACGTAGCGTAGGGTGTGGCGCGTTGGGCTGGACTCATGTGGTTCAGCACAGAGGGAAATGGCGAGCTGTTTGGAGCAAGGCGATGAACTTGAGGGTTCCGCGCACCACGCAGTGAGGTGTGGATTTACTTGTTGTTACGGTCGCACGTACAGCGACCGGTGCTTCTCAGTCGCATTGTTCTTGCGTTTGAGAGGTTGCATGTTATGGCTTCTGCAGCTGAGTGCCTGTGTGTGTTTCATCTCCCCCCAGTTTTCAGGTATTTGCTTTAGAATGGCGCTGTTTAGTGCCCGGACTTCCTCCCAAGTGCTGCGCACGCTGTCCGGACCGCAGCCGATGTGGGGAGACAATCATTTATATTTTGTGGGATACAGTTTGTGCGTCTGTCCACTGGAACGTAGTCGCGGTAACTGGTTTGTCTAAACTCATGTCATCAGCCGTAAAACAGAATGTATAGATGCGTGTTTGTCGAGTGTCTGCCGCCACACGCAGTGTCGAACATTGCGTCAAGAGGCAGACGTCTGTAATGTTGGTGTTCTAGATGCTGAATTAATTGGGTCGCTTCAAAAATCGGTGTCTTGAAACTGTGAAGACTCCTTCCCCCCCCCCCCCCCCGCCTCGCCCGCGCTCCGTTTTGCCGTACAGCTGTCTCCCTTCTCGACATGCCTTTGGCTGTTCCCACTGACTGTCAGTTGAATCCAGGATTCCTTTCCCTGTCTGCAGCCTTTTTCTTTGCGTTATTGTTTTGTGTGTGCTACCCTGCCTGCTCGCTTTCGTGATGTTTGTTATTCAGTTTTTATTTACACCAGATCCTCTCTAATTTCCCTGCTGTTGTCGGTTGCGCAGTGGCGCCTCTTCAGCTAATGCCGCGTTGTTAGCAAAGGCGACAAATTGCGTAGTTGGACTTGGGGGACAGAATTTCTCCTATTGAGTTATATTTCATTTTATTAAAACAAGGCGCGTGGCGGAGCAGCTGCGTGTCTTGATCTTCCGCTGCTCGTGTTCATTCTTTTCCTGATACGCAGGTAGAGGCATATCTCTAGTACACAGCTTTGTGGAAGTGTTCCTGTTGATTCGAATATTGCTGAGGGGAAAAACGAAGTTGTGCGGTAAGAATGTAAGTTTTTGGTACAAAACTGGCGCAACGCCTGTTGAAATTTGAAAGGCAAATTGTGACAGTTAACGTTGTACCGTGTCGAGCAGTCCTTATGTCGCTGTGATACGTCACCAGGTCGCAGTTACGGTCGTTTCGTTGTACAGTCCGAGCTACTCGATGTCCGGTATGCAACCTGGTCACATCGTGTTGCAGGGTGACGCGGCACCAGTTGTGTGTCCTGTCGTTGCTGCTTGTTTTAAAACGAAGTGTTGACATATGATAAATCGGTTGAACCCTTACCAGTCATATCAGAGTTAGGTTTTATTTATTGCCACATCGGCAAATTAAAATTGTGAACAGTTTCGCCTCTTACTTTTCTTTCGCGTTGTGGCTGTTTCTGTAAGAAGTTGCAGTGCGAATCGAAAAGACTGAAATTTCATAGCTCTGGAATTTAGTACGGTTCGTTTTGTAGCAAAGATACTCGGATTTACCAAACCGTGGGCAGAAGTGAACTCTCCCCCCATTTGTGTGTGTGTATGTGTGTGTGTGTTTCTGCAGCCTTGCGTATTGTAATGTAGCCTATTTTTAGATGCTTTTAAGGTTTGTTAGAATGAAGCCAAAACATTAAGGTTCATGTGGAACTGTACCTTTTATGAATGTTTTTTGCCTTTTTGGCCAGTGACAGTGAATATAATCCTGTTTTTGTAGTCGCTACATCGAAACCTTTCGCATGAGGTACGTCTTTACCCGATGTAACCTTTTAAAGCCTAGCGGTAACTTTACGTACCACCAGGTTTAACATTAAAAAATTCTACGTGGTGCCCACATTGCGTTTATGTGTTTTGTACGGATCTCAGAACAAACAGCAACTTTTGCCTTATAAAACATTAAGAGATTGGTTTTTATAACCGAAGTGGAGAGTGTTTACAGCGCGGTACGCACTGAGTCCTTATATAAAACAGATACGCTTCGTCTTTAAAGGGTTAATTAACATTAAAACTTTGTTCCATGAGGCAGACAACACGTGTGGCAGACAACACGTGTCCCTACTCCGTCCGTGTTCTCGTGACAGACTTTACTAAGTTTGGCACGGCACATACCGTAATAATCTTGAAATGAGTGCCACAATTCAGGCTCCGGTGTTTATTTGCCGACAGTCATAACCACCGCAGGGACAGACAGACAGACAGATGGACGGACAGACAGACAAACGGACGGACAGACAGGCAGGCAGGCAGACAGACACTGCTACCTCCTTTTGTTTGTAGACTTGTATAAAACCCGCTGAAACTTAAACAAGACATTTTGACATCTCCCGTCTGTAGTTACGAATGCCATGTAAGTTGTTAAGAGACCGCTGATAAGGATATCGGCAAAGTAGGACGCTGCAATTCCGACCGAAGCATAGTTAATCGTGGTTTTGTTTATACTTGGCAGGATACATATCACAGTCATTCTCAAACGGCTGCCAGTATTTCAGGTTCTGTCTTTGTTTTCCGTGTGAGTTGTGTGAGTGCCACAGGCGGGCGGGCGGGCGGGCACATCGTCTTGTATTAGACTGAATATTTATTGTCGCCGTTGGTATGTTTTGAACAGTTTGTAGAAATTGTACCCTTACAGAAAGGGGGAGTTTCCAGACATCGTGATATTCAGGCAGTTACAGCAGTCCGATCAGAGTGAAAGGGCAGGAATTCTGTTTATTGTCACTATGAACCACCAAACTGTGAACTGCGGCCGTGGTTTCCACTTTACTGTCACTCGGGAAGGCCTAACTGGAGCTCAGTCATACAAATAAAACTGTGAAAAAGAATTCGGACACACTAAATGAGATGTTGTGTCAGTTAGAGACGGACAGTACACACGTACGATGCATGTCGATGCCCTTACCGGTACCCCTAGCTTCAGTGCGGCTGTGACGCCACTCAGAAACCGTGCTTCAGCGTAACCATGGAGACCGCTGTGTGACAAGCAGACAGAACAAGGGTATTGTGTAAGGCAGGTGATGACAGGCTAAACAAGTTCTACTTGCGTGGCGGGTCGCAGTGGTAGCGAGAAGGCAGACGATCTGTGCGTGCGGCTAATCTCTTTATTTTGCGCCTTTGCGAAGATGAATGTTCAGGTGACACTGTGCAACACCGTGCGCCATCCCTCGTCTTTCAGTCAGTCAGTGCCCTGACGTCCTGCTTGTATTTAATTCTGTCACCAGGTTCTCGTGGTGGCCGTCACCTAGACATGGAGCAGGAATTCTTCGTTGTACGAGTTAGTAATTTTTGACTTCTTGGCGTCTGATCTTGCGTTTTGTGAGAAATGTGACATGTGACAGGATGAATTGAGTTGGCCGTTCCAAAATGGTGGGCAGCTTGGTGGGGCTGAAATGTTGCGTTTGTTGTAGAAGGGCCAAACAAATGCAAACGGCAAGGAAATCAGGATTGACATTATGGCAAAGCGAAGAGGAAGTTCTGTTCCGAAACTGGTGGCGCAGTGGCAGTGTGTGACGTTGAACTGTAGTTAACAGAGGATAGTCACTGAACAAAACCAGTGGCTAGGTGGTGACTGAATGGAACTGGCTTCCCAAAACCCTGTACAGTCCAGTTCCCTTATCTTGGAACTTGCCGGGGGAAGGAGTGGGGAGGGACGGAGGAAAACGGAGGCGCAGGGTGTGAGGCTAGCACCGGTTTTATGGCACGAGATGTCAGTGCAAAGTGCCGGTCCCAAATACGTCGGCCGCTACGACACTTGCAGATTTGTGTAGCGTGTGATGTGACGAATGTTTTTGCACAGGTGCTAAGTTGTGTACCCTCGCCAGGTGACTGCCCCCTTCCCCCCCCCGCCCTCATTCCTTAAATACCTTCCAAGTATCGAGATACGGGAACCGGACTGTACCAACAGCGTGATGTTCCATAATGTTTTTTCGCGTGTTCCTTGTAGATCCGGCGGCGCAGTGTGCAGCTGCGCATTCAGGCATTCGTTGCACTTCTGTTGGCGCTGTTAGTTCTAAATTATTAATGAACTGTTTAGTCGACCGTACTTCGTGACCTTACTTTTTGTGACGTAGCTTGGACCCTGACGTGTTGTTACACCCACGGCAGCGTATCGTGCAGACTGTGGCTGGAAGTGTTAAACTGAAGTGCGTCCTGTGCACAAGTAGGCAGACGGCGGTAAATCCTACTTTTCCTTTTGTCCTAGGTCGTCGACTTGCTGTATAAAAATCGCACATAGGCTGGGTTAGGCAAGTTTTTACAGCGCCGCCACCCTTCGTCACGCTGGCCGTGATGTTGCGCAGGCCCTCACGATCGGTGTAGAAATGTGCGGCGAAGACACACAATGCAGACGGTATGAGTGTAGCGTTGGCCGGGATGGGAACTGTAGAACACGAGAATGAAAGCCTTACGTACTGAAGTCGCGCTGCTTGCGTTTCAAAGTCTTGCCACCAGATCACGTCTTTTTTGTGTGACGATGGGTTTATGGACTCTGTCCATCGTCCGAAGAGTGAAATATTAAAATATTAAAATCACAACATTTCGGAAGCTCCTTCCAGTTTCCTGAGGACGGAAGCACAGCCAGCTTCCGAAACGTTGTGATTTTAATTTTAATATTTTTAATATTTTACTCTTCGGACGGTGGATGAAGTCCATAAACCATCACCACACAGTATTATACACCATCGTCAAAACCTTTCCGATTTTTTTTTGTTTGAAATTTTTCTCCTTACGGACTTGAAGGTTCAAAACGGCGTGCGATCTCTGGATGGTCGCGTTCAGCGTGCTGCAGCTGGGCGATAACCCTGCAGCGAATTTTGCAATTCAGTTCTTGTAACCTATCTTGATTTTGTGATTAACGGGAGGAAGCATTCTTGCGGGTGTGTTTAGCTGGTGCGAAGGCACGGAACATTTTTATTGCCTGGAAGGACGTGCGGGCCGCCGTGCGTGTCAGAGGTGCCCATTTGACCCGCGTATTGTTTGAGTGTGAGACCCCCGGTCTGAACGGAATACGTTCGCGTTCAGAAGTGCGGGATGTGCACTGCCGACGATCTGTGAGGGTTTTGCCTCTCGTGTAGAAGACTGTGAAATAAACGGGCATAACGTTGACATTCCCGAATGGCCGGGTTCAAACCTCTACTTCACCCTGCCAGACACAGCCGGTTGGCACCCGGAAACCATCCCTTGCGTGCAGGAGTTCTGATCTCTGTCACGAGTTCCATTTATGTCGTCTTGTGATAGTTTATGAAAGACGTGTTACTTAACAGTGCAAAGTTTACGGTTTGTTGACATTTCCGACTCTGTTCGAAGTTTCGCCCAGAGATGCAGGTAACTTACGTCGAAATTGTTCAGGCGGTAACGGGACAGTTACAGAACTAACTTTCAGCTACGCCGCCTTCTGTTTGTATAATATTTTGCTTCCTTGTCGCCTCGCCATCTACGAAGCATTTACTGTCTCTTGCCTGTGTGTGTGTGCAGTTGTATTAATGCTGTTCTGTTCGTAGTGAATTCAAGGAACCCGATCTGTAATCGTGCAGACGAGCGTCAGATGAAACTGGCTTTGTCTCACTGTGGCCATGCTGTTTGTAGTCTCAAGGGCACGAGGGTGGGACGGACCGGTGGTATAGAAGGCGCGGAATGGTGCGGCGTGACGTGGCTGTGGAGTCATAACACCATGCAGAACCTGAATTGGTACAAAAAGTTAGCGGGGCGAGAATCGACCCCCGGATACTCGGTGTTTTAACCCCGCCAGAACCGCGGCGGTTGGTGACAGAACTGAGACGTGGATGGTCACTCGGTTGTTGAAGTGGGCCTGTGCTGTTGGCACAAACCTGCTGGGGAAAGACCAGCACGTTCTGAGCAAGGTGATGATGCAGAAGCTGTTGACTTGTTTGGTTATGTTCTCGGCTCCGCCATATGTGATCAGCATCTTTACGCCGTCTTAACGTTTTGCGTTGTCCATGTATTATGCAGTTATTTATTAGAATCGAACCAAATACATTGATTAGTTTTTATATAACATTACGTCAACATGTTTCTGCTTGTAGTAAGCCATCTTGAGATGTATATATGTGTGTGTGTATATATATATATATGTATTTCATTAT
Source organism: Coptotermes formosanus (assembly GCA_013340265.1). Lineage (NCBI taxonomy): Eukaryota > Metazoa > Arthropoda > Insecta > Blattodea > Rhinotermitidae > Coptotermes > Coptotermes formosanus. The sequence goes on from BLKM01000601.1 coordinate 661,647, forward strand.
ACGGTTGCATCCGTGAGGAGTATGTAACACCGTGCGCCTCTTTGCAAATTCTAGCGGCTGTAGATATAACACTTGTTACAGTTTTTCTTCTTCTTCTTCTTCTTCTTTTTCTTTTCCTTCTTCTTCTTATTATCAAAATACGTAAAAAAGTTAAAACGTTCCCTGTGCAGGCCCTGAGGGTTCCACGACGTTGAGGCTTCCAGAATTCCTAGACAGTCGGCACGTGAAGTGGTACGGTTAGCCCTACGCCCCGGCCGCCTTTACCCCCAGGAAATATTCCTGGTACTCATTTCTGTTAGAGTTTGATTCGACCCCAGGGCCATAGTGCGACCGGAAGGATTATGTCAATGAAAAATTCCACTGACATCATCGGGAATCGAACCCGCGACCTTCCGACTTGTAGCGGAGTGCCTCAACCAACTGACCCGTCAAAAGTATGTATGGATGTAATATGGATGCATAAAATTGAAGATAAGAAGTTGTAAAGTAACAATGACGGTAAGGTTGCGTGTTGTACTCAGTTGTTGCAAGTATTTCTTGGTGTGTAGAAGCGGACATTCAATTTTAGCGTTCAAACGTCCATTAGATGTCGTGTTCTTTAAGAATTGTCGTCCCGTGATGCTAGACTGTCAGGTGTGCCTGTGGGTGAACACAACGTGCTGCCCTCTGTACGCACAGAGCGCTCGTAGTTCTTACTGTCCGACGTCAGTAATAACACGCCTTATACAGTTAGCAGTGACGAAGACGGTGCGGTGGTGCTGATGAGGATGTCATGATAGTGTTACCCCTTTAATCACCTGTGCGCGAAGCGCATTGTACGCCGTGAGCCAAATTGCATTCTGTTGTTGAACTGTGAACTTAATTTGCCCAGGCGTCGCAGCGTGTGTTTTATAGGACGGTATAGCCGTGCAGTTACAAAGCAGGTTTTGTGAATTCTGTCTGCAACTTCATGTTCTTTATTAGCGTCTCCGAGTCTAACGAGATCATCGTTAATATCTGCGGATGGCAAACCGTAGGCTGAAGGAGGCTCGAAGTCGTGAGACAAAGTTCGTTATTCGTTTTGAGTAGGTGTGAAGTTCTCATTGGCAGAATTATCAGACGCAGCCTATGCTAGTTAGCAGTGCAGTTCGTAGCTGCACGTGCCGGCTAATCCGATTTAAGTGCTGTTTCGTCCTTTCTCCCACCCCGCACCCCCCTTTCACAACTCGCCCGTTTTGTCACTGTCATCGCATCTCACTTTTCTTTCTTCCGTCAGCTTGGCTGGAGGGAGGAGATGAATAATTTCTTTCGCATTAGGGCAGAATGCTCTGAGGGCTGGAGAGGTTTAAACAGATGCCTTCGGTTGTTATTTTGCGGTCAGAGGCTGTCTTGTGGGGGGGGGGGGGGGGTAGGGGCGGTTTAATTTCAGATGGAGGTTCTTTAGTAATCAAGTCGCGTTGTAATTTTACTGCTACTGAAAGTGAACTGGCGTGCATATTGGTACGGGCTTATTTTATGTGCGCGTAGAAAAGTTCAGCGTTGCTTTGGCTGTGATTCCCGTATTCATTGTGTTACTGTGGCGCGTTTTGTAAAGAAGTGTTCGGAGGGTTTCACGCCGAAGGCAATGTCATTGTGTATTTCTGCTTTACTTCTGTTGAAGGACTCGCCGTTTTAAGTACAGTGGAACCCGGTTATAACGACATTGGTTTATGAGACACCTCGTATATAACGTCACATATTCTGTTGTGCCAGTTAATTCCTCACTCTTAGCCACAGCATTATGCTCCTTGGTTATAACAACACTCGTTTATAACGACAGAAATTATTTAGCCCCTTTCATGACGTTATAACCAAGGTCGACGGTACTTAAGCGTACTGACTGGGTCAAATTTGTTACCGTTTTCAAGAACACATAGGCACACTCCGTAGTCCTTACGCCGTATACATCAGGTAGCACGCCATGTCGTGGGCTGTCACGTGTATAAAGGACGTTGGTCGCTTCGTCCCTGCGATGTCGGTGTTGCTTGGAGGTGACTGTTCTCCACCTTGACGGAGGCGTCGGAAGTGCAGGCCTACGTGTGCGTTTCGTGTGGGATGTCAGCCGGGTTGTCCGTGAGCGAACAGCGGCCAGTCCGCTTCAGTCGTCGCCGATAGGTGACACGACTTCTGTGAAGAGTCACCAGTGACAGACGCGACTGTTGAGAGGACTGGTCTACATGCGTGGTGATATGAAAACTCTTCTGCCCTGAAGCTGGAGGCAGCAAGTTTGTCCGAAACGTTGGTAATCACGTTTGGGACTCAGTGGTGTTAGCCACCGGGAAGACGACAACCTGTTTCACAGCTCTGGAGTCCTCAGATCTCGCCGACACCTGTCAGGCGTTAGTTTAAGGTCGGCGTTGTAGCCGCTATGCTTGAGACGAACAAAGTACCATTGTGTAACTCGTTTGGTCGTGTCATGTCTGATGTGGATGTAATTATAAATCAGTAATTAAGTTACGTTAAGTGCAAATCTGACTTGATTTGCGGGTGTGTTGGGTCGGGGCTGCGAGCTGCGATATGTTAGTGCATTGAAGTTGACAAACCTGTTGACCGATTGGTGGCTGCAGACAGCAAAGCGACGCGGACGTGTGCCAGTCAGTGCTGTGTTATATGCCTGTGGAGGGATTGCGGAAGTGCGGTATTGCAGTGAGTACCGTGCGCTCGTGCTGTGTTAATCCAGTAATGTAACACCAGAACACAGCCGCCAGTAACAGCCTTATTGTGTGTGTCCAATTTGACGGGTTTCTGCCTGAAGTCATGGTTAGCAGAATGTGTCTGTTTCCAACTAACTGCACGTCTGTCCTTAAACATGTACATTATTGCTTCTGCGACATGTTTCGGCTAATGATAATAACCATCTTCAGGGAGACTTGACAGAAAGGAGCATTTGATGCTAAAGCATATAGTCGGCGACTGTACTTGGCAAGAGTTGAGTTATAAAATTAAATGGCTAAAATATCAATTTTTGATAGTAATCAGTTATTGAAATTAGGTTAAAATTGTACAATATTTATATTAGTGTCTTCTTTTTTTTGTGTGTGCAGACGTCTGAAGCAAATAGTTCTCTTCGATCCCAGGTGGATCATAAATTCATTGTAGCACAAACGCTGTATACTTTACCAAAGAACACCCTGTACAACGTCGTCTTATTTATTTTTGTATTAAAACCAGTGGACGTGTATCTGTCTGTTCTGTCAAACAGCTGCTAAAATCAAATTTCATAATACCATTAAAATCGTTACGTATGTCATAAAGTTGACCGGACTGTTTTATGTTTCTAGACAGTTTCATTTCGTCAACCGCTGTTCTGTCCTTTGTGAATGCGCGCGTTTTCCTTGGCTAGTTGCCGGTATATTCCTCGATATTCTGGGTGTGCCGGCATCTCGTGATGCCGACTAGGACTTCTGACTGGTTGACGTCCTGCCACTGACAGTGCGTAAAGTAAGTGCGTTGTGTTACGCGTTTGTAAGCCCAGTGCTGACAGCACACACTCGTGTAACATCAGACTTTGCGCATTTTTACACCCTTACGAAAATGTAGCGTGGTCCTGCATGTTTTGTGTTGAAAAGTTTACTCTCCTGATAAGGAAATTTGATGGGAGCACTTGAGTGTGCAGACAGTAAATGTGTTATCAGTGCGATAAACTTGTAATTTTCCACACCGTGTACGTGCGAATCTAACATATATTGTTCCACAAACTCACACACTAAGAAATATTAATATAATAAATTTTAAACAGATCCCGACATGTTTCGATCTATGTCACATCATCCTCAGGGGAATTATGTTAGAGCACTAGGGAACAGCCGAAGCAAGCCAGTCTTTGTACGTACAGGTTCGTAAAATGACGTAAGAACTGAATACCAACGATTTTATTAGCTTGTAAGTACAAAGACGGGGTATTGCAATCAAAATACGAGACGCGGTTACTGCACAGTGCCAGTGCCACTGCGCAAGAGAGTCGCCATCTTGGCCTCAGGAGAGAGGCAGTTGTCTTTATGTTTTATGCTATACGCCCACTTTCACCTTCAGCAGTGCAGTGTTTGTTACAGTACGGTGAGGAGCACCTTTCGCTTTATAGCTTCAGAATAACGTCTGGTACTTAACGCTGGCACTGCGCTACCAGCTGGGAGGTAGCGGGTTCGATTCCCGATGGTGTCATTGGAATTTTTCATTGACATAATCCTTCCGGCCGCGCTGTGGCCCTGGGGTCGACTCAGACTCTAACGGAATTGAGTACCAGGAGTATTTCCTGGGGAGTAAAGACGGCCGGCTCGTAGGGCTGACAACCTTACCACCCTGATGTGCCGATTGTCTAGAAGTCTGGGAGCCTCAACCTCCTGGAATCCTCAGGGCCTGCACAGGGATGGCTTAACCTTTACCTTTTGCTTGTGTAATGCGATGTAACGCTTGGTTAAGAAATATCAACACGTGCTTCCCTTTGTCACATGTACCTAAGGCACGCAGTTAATATTCCTGACCGTTGGCAGTACTGTTTTTTGCTTTCCGTCGGACTGCATTGGCTGTTTATTCTGCACTTCCAAACCGCGACAGCGGGGCTGTTCCCATCATATTGACGGGGTGACGTCTGTCGGTACGAACAAATTCTCTTCGTCATTTCTATGTGTGTCAACGTGCTGTGGATGGTCGTAACGTGTTAACAGCAGTCCCTGCCCCAGTCGTAACGTGTTAACAGCAGTCCCTGCCCCAGGTGGTCGGAGGGGACGATGCCAAAGTCTGTACGGAGCGTAGCATTTGGAAACACAGGGATTCGAAAACTTGCCCTGCGCAACGCTTCAGAATCCAAGTACAAATATCCGTCTTACACGTGTGTTAGGGACACGTGTGGTCATTAATCTGACAAATCTGACAATTGTTAGTCACCCAACCAACTGTACAGGGTACTGATGTCGCAAGTGCGTTATGTGCCGGGTTGCCAAGTGCCGCAGACAGTGGCTGTGTTGTGACTCCAGTGCATGTTCCTTGGCGTAGTGCTGACACACTTGGTTCGCTGGTTACGGTTCTGTATAAGTCCGCAATAACTACGCTCTGTTAGCTGTCGTATTTCACATATATAAAATGTTTCGTCCGTGTGGGGCTGTTCTCATCCATCAGTAATAAAAATGTTTAGAGAAAATTGTGGTTAAACTTGGCACCTGCATGTGTAACCAGGTCGCGTTGCTTTACATATGGAGTACGTGTTTTTATAAAACCGTAAAATTCTCATTGTAGTTAGGCCGAAATATTTGTAGATACGTCAGAAATGTGTAAATTTATTGTGTCAGAGATAAAAAACAGTACTCCTTGGGCAAGCTGGGTATTGTTCAATGTATTGTTATTCGAATCCCCCATTGTAGACATAAACACTACCTTATCTTTGCTTTGTGGTGTTAAGAGTCTAGGGTGTGTGGTTGTTACAGGGTGTTGTGGAATTAAAGATCAGAAGATTAAAAGTACGCAGTTACGGTGATGAACCGTTACTATAGTGGAAGTAGTATACGTGAAGATGTGAAAATGTAAAGAAGTGTTATGTTTTTTGGGGGGGGGGGGGGGTAGGTACACTAAACCGTTCTTAATTTTCTTGTAAAGTCGGACTTTTTCTGAGTTTTGAAAGAAGTGTGAAATTAATAAAGTAAATGTCTAAATTAGAAATTCCGGTTAGTTAGTTATCAATTTTGTTGTAATGGTGTATAACACGTACAGTAATGCGTCATGACTACGTGTTTTGGGAGGGCAGTGTGTATATAAGAAGCGGTGCGTGTGCATCGTACGCCAGGCAGTGGAGTGCTGACCTCATTAAGGTAGGGCTGGCCGCCTTTCAGATCGCGTTTCTTTGTGCGTTGCTCATTAAGCGGATTGTCAGTCTAGTTCCTTGACGAATGTAAAACCTGTCTGTTGTATGGAGGTGGGCTGCCCCTTTAGCGGTACGTAAGACCTCCATGGTATTGTCAGTTATGCCTGTGGGGTGTTGCTTTTCCGATAGACGTTGCGGATATTTTGAACTGTAACCATTGTGACGGAGTGCCCGTGTATGTTCATTAAAGATGGTTAAAAGCCCTTTCGGTTTGTCCGACGTATCGTTTTCTACTTTAGGATTAGCTTAGGCGGTAAACAGCTGAATTCATGTATTTATCGTGGTGGGCTGGCCTTTTCTTCCTTTATAATTTTCGTACGGGATTATTCCTTCTGACAGGTACTTTTAATGCAGTGTGTGTGAATACTTTAGCAATGAATTTGGTTTCTTTTCCAACATGAGTGAACTTCACGTACCTTTCAGTTTCTTTATCTTCTTGTTTGGC
>BLKM01000601.1:681992-761393 GCA_013340265.1 Coptotermes formosanus
ACTGAGTCCTTATATAAAACAGACACGCTTCGTCTTTAACCTTTTAAAGCCTAGCGGTAACTTTACGTACCGCCAGGTTTAACATTAAAAAATTCTACGTGGTGCCCACATTGCGTTTATGTGTTTTGTACGGATCTCAGAACAAACAGCAACTTTTGCCTTATAAAACACTGAGAGATTGGTTTTATAACCGAAGTGGAGAGTGTTTACAGCACGGTACGCACTGAGTCCTTATATAAAACAGATACGCTTCGTCTTTAAAGGATTAAACCTCTGTTGCTTCGTAGGTAATTTTTTTGCCATGGATAAGGGGCTCACTCGCATTGTTTGGAGCCAGGCCACGTGGGAAGCTTTGCACATGTGATTATAATGTTAGGATGGCTGTTGATGGAACAGGGAGAAGCTGTGGACTGCATTCAACTGGCGGACTTTGCGCTTCTAGGATGTCACGCCGCGTAGGTTGGTGGTTGGTTGTTGAAATTTCGGTAGTCAACTCGCAGCCTAACCGCGTAGCGTCTTAGTGGAACGAGGGCCTCAACAACGCCGCGGTGGACGCCTGAAATCTCGAATGGGTTCAAGTGGTCTGGCTCAGTGTCCAGTGGCGCACTCGTCCGAACACAGTGCGTTGTGTTGCTGGTGGCACTGTTGGAAGATGATGTTGATTTCTTGGAGCTGTGTTATGTAACTGAAACTTAATTTTACATGGACGTAAAGGTAAAGTTAAAGCAGTCCCATTACAGGCCTAGACAGGCCCTGAGGCTTCCAGCAGGCTGAGGCTCCTAGATTTCAAGACAGTCGGCACATCAGGGTGGTAAGGTTGTCAGACCAACACACCGGCCGCCTTTACCTCCCCAGGAAATATTCCTGGTACTCATTTCTGTTAGAGGCAGAGTCGACCCCAGGGGCATAGTCCAATAACACCACCGGGAATGGACCCCGCGTCTTTGCGGCTTGCAGCGCAGTGCCTGAACTAACTGCGCCACCGCGGCACGGTTGCATGGACCTATTTAAGTAAAATTCGTTTCGTAAGTTCTTACCGTTCTTGTTTCTGTTTAAGGATTGTGGGACCAGACTGGGATAGAATTCGCGTTTAAATGAAAGTAGAGATGAATGTACGATATGGCCGACGGTCATTCAGAAAGGGAACAAAGTGTGGGAAACGTGCGGAAGTGAAGTAACGGGAGGCAGACTCAAGAGTGCAGCCCTGAACAGCAGCAGCCGTCCCGCGGTCTCATTCTGAATTTCCATTCTCTTCTGAGTCTGTGGAACTAACTCCATGGAGCAGAGGCCTTCTTGAGAGGCTAACGGTTTCTCAGCTAGTCAAGAAATTCCCCGCATTTTATGGAACGCGGAGGTTCATTACCGCATTCACAAGAGTCCCAGGTCCGAGGCTTTGTAGGCCGTTTCGTAACACCGTATTTTTTTACGGTGAGGAGTTGTTAGCACCTCGCCCAACCGCCAAGTTGAGGACCACCCCTTGTCGGCTGTCCGCGACTGCTTATTCAATGTATGCGCAGCTACCCTACATAACTGGAGGCCGCTCCTCCATCCGCGCAACCTGAGGACGCGCCATGCCGTGGTGGCAGGGCCTCACTTGACACGGCAGTTTGTGGAACACGAGTTCGAAGCGCTCGGTACAGTGTTCACAGTGATGTGCTTGTCAGTAGGCAGCACTTGCTGTTGCAGTAACGCGAAGCTGGATTTAGTGTTCAAGTGTGACAGCCCCCTGAAGAAAGGGGCATGGCAGCGAACCGAAGTGGCGAATTTTTGATGCCTGCAAGATCAAGGTTGAGCTGCTGTGCCTCTGCACATGTCTGAAACTCAGTCGAGACTTTCCGAAGCGCCAAAGAAAATGGGTTTGCTTTTGTGTCCAGCACTTTGACGAAGTTCGCTGAGTCGTGTTAGTGGGATGTCTGTTGCTAATTCACTTACTCACACGCGTGCACGCGCGCGCGCACATTCTTGCACACGCTTAAGATGACCCGGGTGCTTCCGAAACACTAGCACACTAACAGTGCGTCAGACATGATGACATCAAATCCCATATTACTTTTTATTTACCACACGCTGTTTATGGAGTTGGGATGTTCAGTCGGGAGGCTGTAGTGACCTGGCTGCCGGGTGGACACCTGCCAGGGCCAAGAAATGTTTCTGTTTCTGAAAGCGCCCCACTTGTGGGTGCGGGGGCTCTCTCCCCAAAGCTAAAGCAGTCGAACGGTGAAGCTGACCACTCACCTCTGTATTGTCGAGGTGAAGAATGCCTGGAGATGTACCTTCATGGCGCCGTGTTTGATTAAGCACAGGGATAGCTGTCATTAGTGTTAGCCGTCAGACGTTCATGACGTCAGAGAGACCCCGTGTTATAAACGCAGGGTAATGAAATTTCGGCTGATCCCATTAGCCGCGCGGTCTAAGGCGTGGGTCTGCGGCCGCTGGTATGCTGCGATTGTGGGTTCGAATGCCGCCGGGGGCATGGATGCGTGTCTCTTGTGAGTGTTGTGTGTTGTCAGGTAGAGGTCTCTGCGACGGGCTGATCACTAGTCCAGAGGAGTCCTACCGAGTGTGGTGTGTCTGTGGTCGTGAAGCCTCGTTAATGAGGAGGCACTGTCCCAGTAGGGGCTGTTGCGCCACTGGGGGGGACAAACGAAATTTCGTGTCGTAATGAATAGGCGCACTTAAAATCTTCAGCAGGTGTTGGGGCTGATTTGCTTTGTACAGCATAAGCTAACAGTGCGTTTTCCAATTATTGGTGTTCCTGTTCTGTGTCAACAGCGAACCCTGAAAGTTAGACGTGTGGTTTTGCAGTGGGCTGTTCTGCATGATGTGTTGGGGGGTAGCAAATCTGAAGGGGTCAGCTGTGAGCGGCACGTCTGTTGTTCTGTGCCGGTTTGCACGTTTGTGAGAATGAGTTCAGTTGTAGGGTCACCCACTTATTACGCGTTCGTGGAGCGCGCAGGGCAGACTTTACCTTTGCCTTACATGACCCGTGTTCTTCTCCAAACGCCTCGTGTCCCTCTACCATGAGAAGCTGAAGTGTCGGGTAGTGTGTGTGTGTGTGTGTGTGTGTGTGTGTGTGTGTGTGTGTGTGTGTGTGTGTGTGTGTGTATGTTGGTTTCGTTGTCTGGGAGGAAATACGCAGTTAGAGTATTGGCACTGGGGCCAAAAGTACATTAAGTGTTGACCCATTTCAGTGGGAGAACTAACTAACTCCATGCAGCAGAGGCGTTCTTGAGAAGCTAACAGTTTCTCAGCTAGTCAAGAAATTCCCCGCATTTTATGGAACCCGGAGATTCATTACCGCATTCACAAGAGCCCGCCACCTTGTCCCTATCCTGAGCCAGCTCAATCCAGTCCATGCCCCCTCCCGCTTCTGGAAGATCCATTTTAATATTATGCTGCCATGTGCGCCTGGGTCTCCCAAGTGGTCGCCTTCCCTCAGGTCTCCCCACCAAAATCCGAATGGGAGATGTTTTCTTAAATTGAACTTAAGCGTCGGTTTGTGCGTGCGCGTATCAAAGGCTGGCGACTGTAGGAGATTAGGCATCGGTTTGTGTGTGCGCGTATCAAAGGCTGACGACTGTAGCAGATTAGGCAGTAGAGAATGCAAGCGCAGAGCTACACTGCACTTAACTTACGGAGTAGGGAACTGGAAACTTGTCGAGCTCCGTTCACATTCCGTTTTCAAGTTAATTAAATAAGGAACATTAAGACGGTTTGGCCGTGTGGTACGCATTAGGAAGACGATATAAGGTTCTCTTGCTAACTTGTGAGACGTATAAGTTGGTGGGAGTGTAATATGGCTGAGCCTGTCCCGAAATAATGCTGTGTATTGTGAATATGCGGGCTGGGCAATACCGTCCCAGAACGCGTACAGGTGGGAAGAACACGGCGTTGCTGGATGTGACGCCATGGTTTCAGTACTGAACGGCGTCACATTCCCCGAGATCGCTGTGATACCGTCACGTTCTTGGGCGGCTGTATTGCTGGGAAGCTGTCGACGGGGAGTGTTTTGACTTGCTGTGACGTATTGTGGTCCGATTGGTGGGAAGGAAGCTACCGCCTGGCCAAACGGATGTGATGCACGCCCGCACAGCGTGGTCGGTGTGTCTGCGATGCACGCGTGACTCTGCACATTGGACAAAGCCACGTCTGCGGTACCTCATTTGTGTGGCAGCGGGCAGCCAATGACAAGTTGAATCCTGTCTTAGTACCACCTTTCCTCTGTGCCTTCATATTAGTGCATTAACGTGCCCTGTGTCAGGTTAGCTTCTTGTACGGAACACGGGTGGGGGGGATTTTGTAATATAAGAGAACAGTAAACAGACGGGTACAAAATGAAAACTGCCGAGGGAAGTTTTGGTGTCCGCAGCGTGTGTGGGTGTATGTCCTTTATTAACTGTCACAGTTTCGTCGTACACCTGTCAGGACGGTGTTGCTGTAGCGGGGGCATGGCAGGCACCACGAGCGGCTGCTTTTTGTAGCACTGTTATGTTGTACATTGTCCACTGTTTGACGTTTCGGCAGTTGGCTGTACTGCCGTTGGGTTATTTATTTAATGTTCGTTAGCTAGCAGTTTCGGCTCTGTCCGAACACCGTGCAGGGCCTCGATGTAGTGATGTTAAGATTTCAGGCTTCCGCCGCAATGCTGATGAGATCTGCGCTCTTCTGGGGTGTTACGCAGCCTCGAACGGTAATCGTCTACCGACGTTTCGGGGCAGTGTATGAGATGGGACTGATATGTTGTCCCGAAACGTCGGGTAAGGGTTACCATCCGGCGCTGCGTAATACCCCAGAAGAGAGAAGATATGTCATTATGGGGCCAGATGTTTTCACGAGGTTGAACACGTTACGTCATAGGTTCAGGTATGTGACATGGTGTAGTCTGGTAGATAGGGACTGTCGTTTCGGAGGAACACATCCTGCCTCAGTCTTCAGCGTGGGAAGGAGCAGGTTCTGCCGAAACGTCGGAACAGTACCTATTTATCGTACCATACAGCGTCACGTAGTGGAAGACCGTAATCTGAGATCACCAGCGTCTTTGAGAGTAAACAGAGGTAACTGGACCGGTCGTTTAATCAGGGGGTTCTTGATAAATGAGTTTTATGACGGGGTTGCTGCGCGGCCATGCGACGGTTTGAAGTGTGAAGGAAGACGGGCAGAAAGACGTGGCTGTTGCTGCGCCCTTTCTGCGCTCTTGCTGTGAGTTTGCGCGGGCGTAGGTCGGAGGCTGGAACAGGGAGGCAGCAGGCGCGAGGAGCAGTGGCTCGCTCGACCCCCAGACTGCTGTACTGTGCGCCTGCCCGCCGCTCCGACCCGCTGTCGGGTTCGTATCTCGTGAGATCCCAGAAATTTAGCTTCGCAGTTAATACATGTTTAGGGGACGTGATTGGCATCGCTGACATCGGGGTCTTGTGTTGGTCAGTGCCCGGTCTCTAGTGGAATGGACGATGGTTCGGTTACCGCTGGGGTGCGCCGCAAGTGTTGAAGTGGACTGACGTAGTCATTTTTGTGTCAGCTGATGCCGTGTGGTTGCGTCTTTGTGCGTGCTGTGCAGTGTTCACCACTCCCGTCTGCTGCAGGCCGCCGGCAGTTCTTGACGGGAATACCGCCTGCTTCTGTAGCCATTCGTCGGGGTTAGCGTGTGCTGTTGTTATTTACAGTGTATTTTACTTGAAAAGTTGAAGCTGCTTCGACACGTGCTACTGTACGTACATATCACAGGACGCTTCCTTTTGTCGTTATTGATAGCGTACCGGCAACGTCTCTTTGTGAATATGTGTATCTGTCTGTACAGCCTGTGGCAGATCTCTGTGCGCATTGATGTGTTTGACAGGTGGCTGACAGAGATGTCAGTGGATGCCCTATGACGTAATTTCCTTCAGAGTTGACGGTTAGTCAGTCGAAGCCGGCTCGTTAACTCCGTGTGTCTTCACATGTGTGCGGTACCCTGCATATGTACTCGCGTCATTCTGTTCAAAGTGTAGACGACGTCACGAGGTGCTAACACGATTAGTTCGTGGGGAAATGGCTGCGTGGGCACTACCATTTGTGAAGTTCATTTGTGTGTGTGTGTGCGTGTGTGTGTGGTGTTCAGGTGTTGGTGAGGTGTTGATGCTTGGGCGAGTATCGATTTATTTGGTGCTGTAGATACTGACCGTTCTGTGGAGTGTGTTGTTTGGGTGAGGACCCGGCCGCATTTACTAACAGATGCGCCAGAATAGCTTCTGCGTAGAGACTTCTGACTCCAATGTTTGCAGACACGTGTGTTATCTTAAGACGGTGTAATATCCGTTCAGTATATCACGTGGTGCAGTTGTGTTTTGTGTGTTTGTGGTACTGTAAATGGCTCCTGTTCAGGTGGATTCACTAGCCATGCTTTCACATGACGTGTACAGACCAAGATGGCGATCTGCGTAGCTTCGTACTGCCTTGCGAGTGGGTATACTTTCGAAATCTATTTTTTCGTTGCCGAGGAATTACGTTAGTTGATTATACATACAGGACTGATAGATATGGGTCGTCTGGAGAGGTGACGGTGTGTTCTGATGTCCCAAGTATAGTTACTGATGTCAGTGCTCGGGTGATATCACGCGGAGCGTAAAGATTTGTCCGAGTTATTTCAGACGTGACGCAGAAAAGAAAGACGCGTCGTTAAATTGTGACTGTTTTAAGTTCTGAAGAAATTCCTTGCAGCTCGTTCCCGCCGCACTGTGTTACAGCAATCCGACACTGCCGTTGTCAACGTTGACACTTTTTCCGGTCACTTAGTGGGGCCATATAAGTTCGCAATACCACATCACTTACGCTCCTGTAACTCTTTTGTGTGCTTTCTGGGCAGCGGCTGGTTAGCCGAATCGGAGGTCGTGGACTCAGAATGTTACGTCTGTGGCAGAAGTGCTGTTCGTGCTTTTTATATGAAGTTGCGTTGTATAATAAATGCATTTTAGATTGTTGAAGTGGCTTCCAGCGTTTCCAGTTACAGGTAGAATGGTTGCCAGTTTAGCGGTGACATTTAAACGGCGACTCAGGTGACGTAATTTGGTTGTGTGTCGGGTGGCCGAACGTGAGAATGGCGATATTTTGATGGCAGTGAAGGTTCTGTCGCTTCATATGTCGATGATCAGTGACGGACGAGACAGTGCCAGAGAAGTGAACCTTGTTGCTGTTCAAGGGAGGTGTTTAGAAGACTTACACGACAGTGGGTTTGCGCTGGGACGTCTTTAGTTCTGTCTGATAGTCGGACTGAGCACTGTGCACGTTTTGCCACGTGTTGGGTCCAGCGAAGCACTGGTATGGCCGTGTGTGCGAGCAAGGTGCCGTGAAGTGTGTGTGGATGTGAAGGGAGGTACTTGCTGAAGTGACAAGACTCTACTGGTCGACATGAACGTCTGAACGCGCGTCGTTCTAATGAGGCCCCCATTTGTCGGGATGGACTCTCTAGAGCGTCTCATGCCTGCCCTTAACGCCGCTTCATCAACTGGGAGCACCAGTAACAACCACCCCCGGGGCCCTGGCTCAAGCAGTGCCCTTGTACCTTCGATCGTCACGGCGTCTGCCATAGGCCGCAGAGGCCGTCATCTTACTGGTACATTCTGTCTGACGGGAGACACAATGGAAGGCATCATACAGTGTCTGGTCTTTCTCAAAGCTTTCTCGGTGCGTATAGCTCTGTTGATTGGTTGCGTGATTGAGTGATTGATTGATTGATTGATTGATTGACTTCTGGGTTGTAGAGTGACGTTGTTTAAGCATCCGCGGTGTATAGTTTGATGTTGGCCGACTGTGAATTGAGAAGCATCTTAAAGGAAGCGGTGGGAGATGCTGTAAGGTGGTTGCCCGGCATTTTCGTGTGGGATCTTAGGGACATACAAGTAGCTACACGTCACAGGATGGCCTGTCTCCAGACGGGGTTGCAACTTGCACGAACACGAAGGCGACAGCCGCACTGTTAGGGTGTTGAGAGGGCAGCAAGTGCACAGTGAGGGCGCTCACACAGGGAGCTCGGGCGGAAAATCGTGGAGCTTGTTCTGTTGCTGCAGGTCTGTTGGTAGGCCTGCTGCGTGTCTGTGGGCACGTACACAGACAACAGACTGAATTGGCTTGTTGCTGTATGTCACCATGTGGAAGTGCCTGTTGCCTGTGTACAGATTACGAAGACGCGCGTTGAACTGGTTCGAAATGCCCTCATTGTGTTGTGGACGTGGTGTTGGCAGTTGTAGAATGAAAAACAACGTGTCTTGATTAATGTGGCGTATTTACGATCTTTTCTGTATTAAGTTTTACGTGCGAAACTCCGGTATTTTCTTAATAATGGCGTAAAAACCGAAAGGTAAGGAAGGGTTTTGCACGTTCGCCATTTTGTTTTGTTCATTCATTCTCCGAAAACGTCCGACTGCCGCAGTAAGTGTTCCATATTTTCCAGAGACTAATTCATTCATTCTCCGAAAACGTCCGACTGCCGCAGTAAGTGTTCCATATTTTCCAGAGACTAATTACCGTGCATGTTTTGACGGCTATAGAAGAAGTGACGGCAGTGTGGCTGGCGCCCCCACGCCCCCCTGTCCCCTGTGTTGTAACTGCGTGTGCGAACGAGACACAGTCCGGCTGTGAGCGCCCTGATGGCACAGTGTTTCGTGGAAGTGGGTCAGTTGCAGTGGTGGAGGGGGGGGGGGGCGCAACTCTCGCATAGCGATCGGTTGTGCCTCTGTCCCCCACAACAAACTTCTCCCTACCGGATCGACTTGAACGGAACGTGGTGCGAACGTTATGCAGTTGCACGTTCGCCCGAACGAAGGCCGTACTTGTAAGCGCTTGCACTTAATGGTCACTGCATGCTGGACGCATGAACTTGCGAGACGGGGGCGCCACTGGCGCCACTTTTGGGTGCCGAAAGGATGTATGGATGGGGCTTGGGAAGGTATGGAGCTTTGGTTCAGGCAATGTTTCTGTAGGATATAAAATGACATGGCGACCAAGCGGAATACTTCCGTAGCTGTTGGGTGGATGGCAATAGTGAGCCACTGGGACCAGACCTGTAAAATTTAGTAAGGAGATCGATTTTAAACTGCTACACGTTACTGGTGACGTCTTATTTTTAAATTTAACAGTTAAAAACATGGCGACGTTGCCAAACCGCGACTTTATTTGTGGCAAATGTTACATTTGGATGGGTAGGATATGGCGTGGCTGTATCATATCCAAAGGTGTCCGCCTTGTAGAAATGTTACATTTGGATGGGTAGGATATGGCGTGGCTGTATCATATCCAAAGGTGTCCGCCTTGTAGAAACGGCACTCCGGAACTCGCGCCATTAAGAGTGTGCAGGTACTCGCGAAGCAGCGAGTCGCTGGCGTTACTGTCCGCGTTGCTCCGTGCTGTGCAGTACGACGCTGCATACAGAACGCATGGAGAAGAGTGGATCTACGAACTTCGTAAGGACGCACCAGCCACCCGGAGGAAGACGCGTGAAACGGCCTGGGGTAAGACGGAGAAGTCTGACTGTTCGGCCAAATGCCTGACGGACAGCACAGTCATTCTGAAGCGATGCTGACTTGGGCGGACGGAGTGCGGACAGTGCGCACCGCACACGTGGGCCACACCGTTCCTGCGGGTGTTGCGTCTGTCAGACTTCAGAGGTATCGCACGCTGTTCTTTACTCTCGGCCCGTGTAGCGCTGAAGCAGAAGTACAGTGCCGGCCGGCCAGACACGCGTGTACGCGTGGGATGCACAAGCACTAACGGACCGACTCCTTTTGTGAACGGTGATCGATGGTGCGTGCGGTGTGCGGATGCAGTTCTAATGAAGGTTGTGTTGCGGGCAGTTGGTGTAGCTCAGCAGCATGCGGTGAATGTGGGTCGGGCCTGCAAGTACGGCATCTTCCTTTACTGCGTCTTCGCGAAAACGCATTACGTCGATACGTGTGCACTGCTTGCCGGCCGTTCTGTCCGCCCGCAGAACGGCGTAACCTGTTTTGGTAACACTTGGTGTCGTGTGTGTGTGTGTACGTACGTACGTATGTATGTATGTATGTATGTATGTATGTATGTATGTATGTATTTATGTATTTATATACTCGTATGTATGTATGTATGTATGTATATGTATGTATGTATGTATGTATGTATGTATGTATGTATGTATGTATGTATGTGCATGTATGTACGTGTGTGTGTGTATGTATGTATGTATGTATGTATGTATGTGCATGCATGTGTGTGTGTGTATGTATGTGTGTATGTATGTATTATGTATGTATGTATGTATGTATGTGCATGTATGTATGTGTGTGTGTGTATGTATGTATGTATGTATGTACGTATGTATGTATGTGCATGCATGTATGTGTGTGTGTGTATGTATGTATGTATGTATGTATGTATGTATGTATGTTATGTAATGTAATTTATATTTGTATGTATGGCTGTACAGAGAAGGTTAAATATGAAATGTAAGTCTGCCCTCTGCTAGTATGTTGAGACTAAATATGGGTTTTCTGATGTTTGGTGTGCGAGATGACGTGGCCTGTAGGCGTCGTGCTGTTGGCAATGCTGTCTAGCCGTGCTGCATGTTGCAGGCCTGCGTGCTGTTGGCAATGCTGTCTAGCCGTGCTGCATGTTGCAGGCCTGCGTGCTGTCTTCGTTTCGTGTTTTAGTCGGTTGCTGAACGTCGCAGTATGGCGACAGCCACTTCAGCGGCTGTTTTAGAGGCACCCTGTTGGATGCGTGGCCCGAAATCCGAGTACCCACGTTCTTGTGAGAGTAACGTCAGTTAGTTAGAGCGTGGTACAGCGGCGCGGTCCGGTCATCCTCGCTCTGGACGCTGCAGTTGAACTGGTCACTTAGCGACAGTGGCTCTGTGTTCGTAACATAATATCAGGCATCTCTTGTCGTGAGGCAGTCGTGTGTTCAGAGTGGCGAGATGGCGTCGGTGTTCTCAGGTTTGAAGTATACATGTTCCCGAGTTGCGTTTCTTTTTGCAAATTTCTCCTGTAGCTTTGTGTATGCCATTGCTTGATTGTTGGCGCATGTCGCGTCGGGTAGACAGGTACAGGAGTGAGACCCTGAATTGCATTTATTATTATTATTATTATTATTATTATTATTATTATTATTATTTAGACTGCAAATGGGTGTGCACCCGGTGGCAGCGGTACTACAATAAGACAGCACACAAAATAACGCACCGCGCTGAAACAGAACACAGCACACAGAATTACAAAAACAATAAAGGACACACACTGCACACAGTACAAATACACTTACAGTACGAATACAATTACAATACAAATACAATTACAATTAACCTAAAGTTGATGAATTAATAGTAACAGAAGAACTAAGCGCACAGTGTACAGTGACGCAGTCACAGTAATGAGTGCTGTTGATGTGGCCGACTGGCCCGCCGGCTGTCCCGAGGTTTCTGTGACTGCACTCTGCTGTTGCAGGCAAATATGGGGTAATGTTTTATGACCGTCTACGACCGTCTCCCTGCAGGTCCTACAGACCCACCGTGGTCAGTGGGAAGTAAATGGCGGTTCTGTAGGTGGACGTCTGCAGTGAATGGTGCCTCTGGGTTTGGATCCGCTAAATGATAGTCGATGCGTGAGTTCATCCGCATTGCGTAATGGGTGTGTCGATACATGCTGTAGGTTGTGACTGGTTCACCGATGTGTATGCTCAGGCTGTGAGTGTGTACGTGGTGTCGTAAACGGCCGGTCTGTGTGTGTGCGTATCTGTAGTACATGATGCCTGTAGATGCGTGTCTGTAGTACGATGCCTGTAGATGCGTGTCTGCAGATGTGTACCTGCAGTAGTGAGTGACCAGTCTGTGAACTCGCGTCTGCATTTGAGTGAGCACAGTAAGTCGGGTTTGTAAGTGGCTAGCCTCTTCGTTAGTGTCTTCAGTAGTTCGTCGGTGTGTGCGCCTGGATGTGCTGCCATGTGCGAGCCGCGGGCGTACCCGTGGCCTGTGGGCAGTGTGTCTTCAGCCGCTAGATTCGTGTTTGTAGTGCGCCAGCTGAGACTTACCAGTTTTTTAGTGAATGTTTAATAGGCTGCCGGGATAGCTCAGTCGGTATAGCGACTCGCTGCGCGCTCGACGGTACGGAGATCGAATCCCGGCGGGGGGGGGGGGGAGGATTTCCGCACCCGTCCGCACCGGCCTTGGGGCTCACCCAGCCTCGTCTGCAATGAGTACCCCCTCTCTTTCCCGGGGGTAAAGCGGCCAGAGCGTGATGTTTGACACTGACCTGTCAGCGCCGGGTTGCGAGTGGAATGCGCCTCCCGTCCATGCCTTCCCAGACATGTCATTGGTTGACCCTTTTAAGTGTTCGCAATGCTGCATCCTGAGTGATTCACTGCAGGGCTCGTTAAACTCCCGGAGACAAGTTAGTTGAACCAGCAAGGCGCGAGGTGGCCGATCCGAATCTCGGCCGCCAGTCCGTTTGTTTTCCTGTAATTCTCTTCAGTCTGGTGAGCCGATGCCAAGCCAGGGTTCTTTCTCCGCGTCTCCATTGCACCGAACGTAATGCACGTAGAGTTCAGTTCGTAGACTGTTGGGGATAGTAGCCTACTTACCCGCATGTACGTTTCTTTGAAAATCGTTCTTAAAAACGTGTTCCTTACACTTGTTGGGGGACTGTCAGTGTTCTGTATACTTATAAAGAGGATTACTGTTAGAATTCTGTTTCTCGCTTCGTTGACTAGTTGGCGCTTGACTGGAGCTCGAACTTCCAGATTGTGCCAAACTTCGGCAAGCCTCGCGCGAAACGTTATACTCGGCGACGTTCCGAAATCATTTCATGGGTCGATGGTCTGTCTGGGAGGATAGCTTCTGTGTCAGAGGAGACAAGGCCATCAGCAACCGCGACATGACGCTGTCACATACGCTCGCAGCTTCTTCGTGCCACGTAGGTTACAGAGCAGCGATCGCTGTCATCTTCAGTTCTGGCCCAAACAGCATCATTCAACATTTTAGCTGGTAAATGTCATGCGTAGTGACCGACCGGATGTGATATTATATGTGGTCGGCTTTACGCTCCGTCCGCTTTAACCTCGGGGAGAGGTCTCGTCGGTGCGATTGAGAAGGACATTCTGTGCGTATCAGCACCGGTGTGGACACCGGAGAAGGGAGAGGTCTTTGTCCCCTGCCGGGAATGGAACCGCAATATCTGGGAAGTCCAGCCCGCAGCGTGGTCACAGTAGCGTCTACATTGTTGTCCCACATTCGCCTGGAGAGACTGAGGAAGAACCTATAGAAACCTCGTAATTTGTTTGTTGCTTGTTTATTTAACGGTGCTTTCAGTAGCTTGGGTTGTTTGGTGTCCAGTACTGGATGATCAGTGGATATTGAGTTGGAAAGAATTTCTAAAGAAGCGACCGCCATGCGAGCTGTGGCGGTTTCCAGTTTATACAGACAAGCAGAACAAAATGCCTTCTTCATTAGTTTTTCTTACTATAATGCGACATGTTTCGGTCGCGCAAGGCTACCATTATCAGGCTAGATACGTAAATGTAAGGGAAACGCGCTAAGTTGATGTATCTCAAATACAAACGAGTGCAAGGAGTACAAGCATCGATCTGGGAAATACAATGTCAAATATTGAGATATTTCGTTTCGCAGTCCTTCCCTCTTCTACCTGTTTGCTCACAGCAGGTGTCGAAGTTGTTTATTTTCACTTGATCACACTCAGACACACACCGCAGTCGGTAGGACTCCTGTGGATGAGGGATCGGCCCGTCCCAGAGACCTCTGCCTGACAGCACAAACACTGTACAAGACAAACATCCATGCCCCCGGTGGGATTCGAACCCACGATCCCAGCAAGCGCTCGGCCGCAGACCTACGCCTTAAACCGCGCGGCCACTGGGATCGACATTGAGATATTTAATAATATTAAAATTGTAAGTTATGTGAAACGGTAAATGTGACATTGCAGGGTTACTCACAGTGTGTGTGTCATAAGTGTGGCGGGTCCCAGGCCACAGTGTCAGTGCTCCACACTGTACTTCGCAGCTGGATGTGCTGCTGCTGCGTGTAAAACTTCGCATGTGAGAGCCCCTGAGGATGGCACCTCGGCGTCGAAATATGCAGGCGTCTCTAAAACTTATGGTCAGTTTGTAATCCTGCTATGTGCATTTATTGGTGAATATGATTGATTGATTGATTGATTGATTGACTGATTGATTGATTGATTGATTGATTGTAGAGTAATGCACGGAATGAATATTATCACCCGTGGAACTGGCGTCTTTGCTCCCTCCACAGATGACGTCCCGTTGGCTATTACTTAGGCCTGCTGCGTCAACAGTGTTACGGCACCGTAACAGTAAAGTGTTTTAAATCAGTGGTGATCTGATACGTTGAGCCGACGTCTGCACCATAAAAGTTGGATTACGTCGTAGTTTCGTTTCGTACCATTTTCACAGAGACGTCTAAAAGCAGGGAATGTTGACACAGCGTGAGCACACAGTCTGTTCGCCGTGTGAGGACGTGTGGCTGGTTTGATAGCGTGTCGTGGAGAGTACGTGAAGTTGAGACGGAGAAAGTGACGGCGGGCAGGAGACAGTTGCGTGATCAGGGGCGTCGTCATGCGTGTCTGAGACGGAGAAAGTGACGACAGGCTGGAGACAGTTGCGTAATCAGGGGCGCCGTAATGCGTGTCTGAGACGGAGAAAGTGACGGCAGGCTGGTGACAGTTGCGTAATCAGGGGCGTCGTAATGCGTGTCTGAGACGGGGGAGGTGACGGCAGGCTGGTGACAGTTGCGTAATCAGGGGCGCCGTAATGCGTGTCTGAGACGGAGAAGGTGACGGCAGGCTGGTGACAGTTGCGTAATCAGGGGCGTCGTAATGCGTGTCTGAGACGGGGGAGGTGACGGCTGGCTGGTGACAGTTGCGTAATCAGGGGCGTCGTAATGCGTGTCTGAGACGGGGGAGGTGACGAGAGGCTGGAGACAGTTGCGTAATCAGGGACGCCATAATGTCTTCCCCACGAAATATTACTGCGATTGGGAGATGGGAGGGGCATGTAGCGCGTGTGGGACAGAAGAGAAATGAATGCAGGTCTTTGGTGGGGACACCATAAGGGAAGAGACCACTTGCTGTAGTGAGGCGTAGGGCGGGCGTAACGTTAGTTACATTAACGCGGGTCCTAACGAAACACGGCGGGAGGGTGAGGACTGGCATGACGTGCTTTAGGATGGCGACGACTGGCGTAGTGATTCAGTTCGACGTTACCATAATGTTGGTACGTATATCAAAGCACGGATTTGACCCTCCTTTCTCATATTTTACTTTCGTATCTTCAGCAATACCAGTGTGGTAGCCAAACCACATTACCGGTTGCAGTAAACATTAGCATAATTAAATGTGTGACTTGTGTGTTTCAGTGGTGATACGTTTTTGAACGCTTTAGTACTTCAACAGTGTTACAGGCGATATGTAGTGCGTGGTCTGTTGTTAAGTAATTCGCAGTAACTAGACGTCCGCGTGCGTGTGCGTGTGCGTGCGTGCGTGTGCGTGGGTGGGGGTAACAGTTTGTACACTTATCATTTTTAATGCATCTCACCAACGACAGTTGTGTACCAGTTAGCGTCTTTCTGTTCGTCATTGATGTTCTGCCCGAGGGGCCGACGTTCTGTGCCTGCAGCCTGCATCCATTGCCTTCCTTTCCTTCAAGTTGCAGCCGTGACGCAATCCGCACGTCACACGCGTTATGCGGCTGGCGGTCCGTGCAGTAGTGAAGAAAATAAATCTCCTGCCGGTTCTTTAGCCCTTACTGAGATTGCAATTTGTAAAATTTTTTCCCCCTTTCCGTAAGTACATCAGAGCGCTGTAGAGGCTTAGCTGGGAGGCACCGACGTGGGAACTGCAGAACTACGAAACTCTAGCGTCCTTAACTCCGAACGACCCCCACCTTCTCTTGCCTCTTACGAGACTAAGGCTCTTCTTTTATAACCTTTGCAGAGTTGTAGAAGTAAGTTGTAAGCCCTCTTAGCCAGGTTTAAAGTCGCTCGAGAGATGTTCGGTGCGGGATTGGCCCATGCCGTTCCTTCGATATGCGGCACCGGTGCGGACTTCGTGTACCGTCAGTGCTGTAGTTGTGGCGAGGCTTTAGGTGTTTTACCCATTGTGTCTGTATAAATGGTGATTTCTGTTTTCGCAGTTACAAAGCGAGAGGTCGCTTGAGAGACGTTGGCGAAATTGGAGGATATTATTGAAATGGTTTTTGGAAAGTAGGCTTTGGCTTGGCTTGGAGTGAACTGGATTAGGATAGGTAACAAAGCTGGGCTTTTGTGAGTTTGATGATGAGAATTCGGGTGCCATGGCGCAATCCTTATGGGATTTGTGGTGGACAGAGCGGCACTGGGGCAGGTTTCTCCACAAGTACTTCGGATTTTCGTTGTCATTATCATCGCACCAGTGCCACATACTGGTGTTCATTCATCTGCCATCGACACACTGTCTGTGTGTCACAGTGTTTAAACTTTCAGGACGGAAGTGAGAAATGGAAGTCATGTTCGCAGAGGGATGAAGCTGAGGTTGTGCGATTTACACGTATCCACGAACGACCAGCAAACTGGCTGTGATACTCCGGTCCTGTGGTGCAACAGCGCGACATCGGGATTCGGCCTCCCGTGGTTACGGGAGTGCTGGTATTTAAGTATCAGCTGAGTCATCATTGTCACCATTGTCGTCACCGTGATCGTCATCATCGTCGCCGTCGTCACGTGTTTCTCCGCCAGTTTAGAGTCTGCCTCTTTAGTACATTTTCGTCATTCGTTTTCATCCGTTGATGGTACAGTGGCCGTTATTCCGTTTTGTGCGCATGCCCGTCACACGTGCTGCATGTGGTGCACCGTGGCGAGGAGTGCTCTTGCTGTGTAGCCAGTGCACTGTACGAACAGGAAGGGAAGAACGTGACTGGTAGTGTTTAGCAGAAAGCCACAAATACCGGTATGTGTGTCTTACACGAAGCGAAAGGAAGGCAACTAGTAGCTCATAGGAAGACAGCCAAATTACCATATGTTTCCTGAAAATGTGCAGGTGTTTACACTTAGGGAAGGATAGGAAGAGATCACAGTTCATTCACACGGAGAGTGTTTACTGTCCTCAAACTCGGAGACGCTGGTTTGCCATTGTAGAGCTTGGAAGCGATGTAATGGCACTGCGCGAAGGACCAATTTTAGTCTCCCCACTTGGCATCGTCCGCAGGCGGTACTAGAGGGGTGTCGGGTTAGTTGGTTACAAGACGTTACAGAGCGCAGATCGTTCCGTGTTGCCAGTTATTAGCCAAACAAAAACGTTACCCTGTTTTAGGGTACTGGTGCTGCACTTTGGGCCTGTCTAAAATAGGAAAGCGTGCAGGTGGTTGTGGAATACTTCATTATGGTTGGACTCCGAGTGAAGA
This sequence comes from Coptotermes formosanus, assembly GCA_013340265.1. Taxonomy (NCBI): domain Eukaryota; kingdom Metazoa; phylum Arthropoda; class Insecta; order Blattodea; family Rhinotermitidae; genus Coptotermes; species Coptotermes formosanus. The sequence continues at coordinate 699,402 of BLKM01000601.1, forward strand.
AATAATATGAGAACGTGAGAACACACACGTGTGTTTTTAGAAAGACGGGTGACACGCGGATGGCAAATCGCACAACAACAGATACCCTCGAGAAAGAACGTAGAGTCCTCTGACTGCAAAACTCACTAGACTGACTCCAGAGGGCAGCGGTGCTGCGGCACCTGGTGGCAGAAAACTGTGTTACTGGTCGTTCTCGATTCCAGGCGTGAGTTCGGGAAATTTTGGATAGGCGTTCCTTTAGCCGTGCTTGTTGTTTTGCGCGAGTATGAACCTTGGTGTATCACATCAGTGGAAGTGTGTAGACTGTAGACTGGGGTACTGGGCAGCCGCGCACACGTAATAAGGGCCGGGAGCAAAGTATGTTACCGGGAGGGTGTTCCGGGTTTGTACTCTGCACCAAATGCTGCTGGAGAGATCACACCAAGACGCATGAGATAGGCAAACGCCAGAGGTGTCGGGAGGTCTGCCGTATCAGAACAGGATGCTGGATATTTCGTAACAATGTATGTTACAGAAATTAAGCGACAGTTGTTGAGGTTTTGCAGAGTGTGCCGTAATGTTCTGACTGCGACCTGCAACCTGTGGTCAGAGCGCGGTTTGTGCCGATAATTGGAGAGCAGCTGTGTCCCGCGGCCTGAGGTAAGGTAAGGTAACAGTCGGTGTGGAGACGGACAGCTCCTGCAGCCGAGATCTCGTAACGCTGGTCCGCACTTTCATATGTTAAGAATTTCTAACGTGACACGCGAACGGTTTTTTAGTGTCGGGTCTGAGAAACATGACTTGGGAATCAGCGTGTGTGCTAGTGAATGTTACGCACATGAGTGGGCCCCAAAATTGTGTGGGTATTTTTATATTGTTTCCACCGTGCATTTTCGGTGTGGTATAAACAAAATCACCAACCAGTGCACTTTTTGTTAACAACCATTACTTCCCGACACATGTTTCGGCGTCCAGTGTCGCCATCGTCAGAGGATACTCATCGTGAACAACACTGGGCGTCCATATGGTTTCTAACAGAAGTTAGAATCCATACGATTTCTAACAGAAGTTAGAAACCATATGGACGTCCAATGTTATGGCGACATTGGACGCCGAAACATGTGTCGGGAAGTAAGTGGTAGTTAATAAAAAGTGCACTGGTTGCTGATTTTGTTTATGTGGTGTGGCGTTGCGTTACAGTTGTAGCAAACCTCGGCGCACAGACTCGCGTGGAGGAAGGCGGGTGTCGGGAACTGTTCGAAGGGCTTGCTGCGTATTTCTTCTTGCGTCTTCCTACGCACATACGGGCCCCCCTCACACCCACTTCCTACGCACATACGGGCCCCCCTCACACCCACGCCCATTCCTCGAAGAGCTTACAGAACACCAATGTCTTCCAGACAAAGCCGCCCGTCGTGTAATTGGATTGCGCTCCATTGTGAGGCAGACTGGATTAGGAATATGCGAGTCAGCGGAAAATGAGAGAGGAGAGAAGGAGTCGTAAATAATGGCGCGTGTTTAACGCGACGCTGGGTTATTTCGATCTGCCCGAAAAGGAAATGTTCGAAAGAAGCGTTGCTGCGGTGGATCGTGTGTGGCCTGCTGCGACAGAACGTGGCAGTGACAGCGTCCCGGAACGTCTCGCGCTCTGCACGTCAGCACGTCAGCTAACCGTGTTGTAACACAGCTCACTCGATCGGGAATTCCGAATTTTCTTGCTTGAAAGTACGTTACTCTACGTGGCTGTTAGAGTGTGTCGGCAGCGACGCCTGTTCCAGCCTCCACCTGCTTTTGTCCATATTCTTGGCATTTGCTGTTCTGTAAATTTTCTCCCTGCCATATTTTTTTCCCCTTCCCGTCCTCATGGCTTAGCATCCGTCTGTACGCGCAGTACGTTCGCTTACGTACTTACCGATCAGTCGGGTACGTAGGGCTTAGGCTTTGCGCTGCCGCGCCCATTTCTTCTTTTACTGGCCAGTTCCTGTTTTACAAAGGTTGGTTCGCAGTTCCCTTCATACAGACTTCACGTGCGTGTTTCGTGGATGTCGCCCGCCGTTCTTGGAACTGTTCGTAACAACATAGCTCATGGCTACGAATTGCGACGTGTCCCATTCCACATTTTTCCAGTTACTACTGTCGTCTCACTGCGTCACAGTAGTCGAACGTCTTCGAGCGTCGGCCCCTTTTATACACCCTCTTAACAAAATCGTAAATATGGGCGCCTTACTGTGCAGGCAACGCGCACGTTCGTCTCGTAATCGGGTAGTCTGAACATCAGGCGCTACCAGTACTTTGCTTCAGCTTATGATGTGTGTAACTGGTTGAATCGATTGAAAAGTTCTGACGCAATATACGCCCTGCCTTCGCTGCTTTAATAGAATTTTCAGCAACAAAGGCAAATAGACATCAGAAGAAGGACGTTTCTTAGAGTAGTTCTCTTCGGCTGCGCGATCCAGACCTGAGTCGCTTCTGTTGCCCTTCGTCGCACTGTGGGCAGCAGTTTCCTTCGTCGCACTGTGGGCAGCAGTTTCCTTCGAAGCCCTTGATACTTGCCGCTGCGAAACATGAGATCTGACACGATGTTACAGAAACACCTCATGAGGGCGCGGACTGACTTCTGGTTCCGTCAAGGGTGGGAAATATATCGGCAGTCTGGGCGACTGTCAGCTTCTCACGAAGAGCTGCTGTTGATAGACTCACGCCTTGTGCGGAATACGAAGTAGAACATTTGGCGCCGAAAGCTGTTGGCGTGTCTGGGCATTCTTTAACCCTTTAAAGACGAAGCGTATCTGTTTTGTATAAGGACTCAGTGCCTACCGCGCTGTAAACACTCTCCACTTCGGTTATAAAAACCAATCTCTTAATGTTTTATAAGGCAAAAGTTGCTGTTTGTTCTGAGATCCACACAAAACACATAAACGCAATGTGGGCACCACGTAGAATTTTTTAATGTTAAACCTGGTGGTACGTAAAGTTACCGCTAGGCTTTAAAAGGTTAAGAACCGTAGGCTTTAAGCACCGGAGGGAAACAGAAACAGACGCAGTTACGAAGGCTTGTCTGACGTCGAGACGGTAACCAGAATCCTCCAGTGAAGGAAATGGGGGCGGTAACCGCTACATTTCAGCCGTCGATGCTGAAGGTACTTGGTCGTTAAAGGTTAACACTTGTGGTTAAGGACAGTAACAAGCGGGACAGACTTTCGAATTTGCTTAGTGTTAGGCTGGTGGTCTGAATCTGTGAGATCGTTGACGCCGTCCTGTTTTGGAATTTCAGTGAGAAGTGTCTCAAATGTGGGCTGAGGTGACCACAGAGTGAAGGAACAGCGCGTGCAGACAGTTAGTGTGAGACGGAAGGCTGTGCAGACGCTGGCGATAATACGTGTAGTTGTGATGGCGAGGGTCGTGTGGACAGTACTGCACTGTGCGGGCACGCGCTCAGTGTTCAGTGCGGCCAAGTGTCGCCAGTATGGACGGTAGGCCGAATTTGGCGTGAATACGAATGGGTTGGCTTTAGCTCTTGTCTGTTTGTTTGGTTTGTCGGACATTTTTTCTTGCTGTGCCATCCTGTTGCAAATCTTGCTGCTGCTACTCCAGCCTTTGTCTTCTTAGCAGGGCTGTGAAGTCGGAGTCGGAAGGAATTTTAGGTGGAGTCGGAGTCGGTAAAAATGTGCCGACTCCGACTCCGACCTCCAGTCTAAAACCTTAACTAGATACTCCAAACCCAGAGCCCTGACAGCTACAGTAACCATTAGACTTATACTTAAATACAGGTTATAAGACTAAACAGTAGCCTGATGATTCACGTGGTGGTGATGAAACGTCTTATAGGTTTACCGTTATTAATGCATATTGAGCTTTTATGATGGAGTCGGAGTCGGAGCTTTTGTGTGCCGACTGCACAGCCCTGTTCACTTGTCAGTAGTGCAGAGGGCAGTGTTTCGTGTGTTCACTGCAGCCCCGTTATTCAGCGAATACCCGCGGGCGGATATTAGGGAGGTTCTACTGTACTGCGAGCACGGACAAGTTGTTCTGTCGCAGCACCGGACAGGGCTAACCTGCCCTCATCTTCTGACGAAAAAACGTTTATGCTTCGCCCCCCCCCCCCCCAAAAAAAAAAAGAAAACTGCAGTGACGTGCGAGGTTTGTCCGGGAAGTCAAATGTACTGTAACAGCCCCTCTGTTCGACCCGACCAGTGTGCGTGGCCTTGTTATTTAATAGCGCAGTTTGTGTGTTTCTTATGGATTGAGCATTGACGAATTTTATTAGTGTTTGTCTCATTAGACTACTGGCGTCTAAAATTAATCCAAATAGCAATGAAAATTCAGTTCATATTTCATGGGATGCACACAGCGTGTCTGTTTTGAGGGGGGGATGTTAAGGGCCCCGCAGCAGACGCTACGGACGCACCGCAGTCTGGAGGCTTTTAGTGCAACCCTGTGATAAAGATGAGTCTTTTTTTCTGTCTCTCTTTTTCCGTGTAATGGAGTCCTGATGGAATTAAATTTACATGGGAAAACGGAAGCACTCGGAGGAAAAACCTGTCCCAGCGCCACTTTATCCACCACAAATTCCACATGGACACCCGGGATCGAACCCGGGCCTCCGCGGTGAGAGGCCGGCGACTAACCGTCTGAGCCATGGCGCGGCCTACGCCGTGTCTGTTACTGGAGCCAAGTGTTTAAGAGCTGTACAGGCGGCGGGTAACCGACAGCTATACGAACACATAAATATGCTGAAATGCAGCTGTTTTATGTTAAAAGGGTGGCACATATAACGGCGGGGGAGCGTCATAATGCTGTGTGCGCACTAAACGTAAGAAACAGCTGTTGTCACGTAACTGTACTCAGATCTTTGCGTTCACAGGGCGATGAGACAGCACCAGACATTCCCAGCACTCAGTTGCCCAGCTTTCGTGAATAAACGCGAAAAATACCGTTCAGCCTCTTCTCGACGGTTCGAACCCGGTATCTTCCGAGTGAGAGTACTGAGCAAAGTCCGGCTTCGATCCGCTGTTTGCTTTCGTAGCGTGCTAATTCCCCCAGCGATAAAATATGAATATTATTCGCAAACAGTTCGAATGACGTCCTTCCATCCGTCACGTTAAAATAAGCCGTAAAATATTAATGATACATGTATTTATCGATATTTATAATTGAAGGCATAACAAGCTGTAACGCAGCCAATTGTGCAGCTTTCCCTGCGAGCCCGTTTCATCGGTGAGCTCATATAAATGCGATTTTGAAACAGCTACAATGCCGTTCTTCCATCCGGAAAATTAAAATGCTTTTTAAAGTATTAATGTCACGTGTGTTTACCAGTATCTGTACTTTGTTATATTTCTGATTGAAAACGTAACGCACAGCGAATTTAGTTCTGCTGTCATTTAGCTTGCGTGCTGGACAGGCTTTTTTTTTGGGCCGTTTTGCACTGGGCGACCTGTCCTGAAGGGTGTTTGTCTCACTGCTGTGTTGCATGGCAGAACTATGCCTCAGCTGCCTTCTGTCGGTCTGTAACTTAGTTTAACAACATAGCAAATAGTGCGAAAGAAGGCAGCTGTCTAGACCAAGACCACAGCTGTGTCTTTGAGTAAGGACAGGTCTTGAGACCCACCTAAGCCGCATGCTGTGGATGGGGCTTGCAATACCGTGATCTTAGGATCCCGAATACCGGGATCCAGGTAATTTTTTTCCATCGTCGTCGTCGTTTTCGCCGCCATCATCATCATCATCATCATCATCATCATCATCGTGAGCTGTGAAGTGTTAGACGCAGTGACTGTTCCTTATCCCCCAAGGTTATGCTGGTCCTTCCATCTTTTCCTCGGACGTCCAATGCTTCTCTTTCCTTTTGGCCTATATTTCAGCGCCTGTTTGGGTATCCTGTCTGTGTCCATTCTCTCTACGTGCTGTAGCCACTCTCGTTGGTACTGTTTTATTTCCAGAACAATGTTCTGCACTCCAAGTTTCTCCCTCACGGATTGATTTCTGTTGCCGTCTAACTTAGCAATTCCCAAGAAATGTCTTAAAAATTTCATTTTTTTTCCGATGTGCAAATACCGGTATTAATACAATAATACCGGTTTTTCGGCACAGATTTAAAAAATAATTGTTTGTAATTTATTCACGTAAAGTTTATAAAACCGACAACGACAGTAAGCCATTAACATTAGTGCATTAGCAACTGACGGTCGGTATACACAGCACAGATGTAACGGGAACCTGAACACGTCACGAAACTGCGGTCTGGCTTACCGGACACTTTGTTGCACACAAGAGAAAGTAAATACTGCGTGTTAATGGACAGTCTCAGGGACTGTTGTAATATAAAAACATAAAAACATTTTTCTGTTAGCGCGGCAGTTTTATAACAAGAGTGTGTGACGGCGAGTCATGACGTGCTTACCGCCAAGGTAAGACGCAACAGCAAACCGACTGCCTTTCCTGGAACTGTTGCACACTGTTTTTGTTTTTGATAAATTAAAAATACCGAAATACCGGTATTAGGATTTTGAGCTGTATTGCCAGCCCTGGCTGCAGAGTTTTACATACATCGCTGTCTCGGATTCTCTCCGTGTCCGATTAACAGCGTTGTCCGTTCCTGCCGTCTTGTGGAACGTGACGCCGTGTAGTTTCACACATAGGCAATACCATTCCGGAGCAAGGTGCTTTGCTTGGCATCAACTCTGAAGGTGGAGGCAGGACGTTCATCTGAACCGTTGGTACCAAGTTACTCGGCGTCAGTACCGTCATAGCTGCGATGACCTCAAATTTCGCACGTCGCATTTGCAGCTGTTCGTGAAGCCGACGTTGTGGTAACGTTTCTTTGGGAACGTCCATGCACGTAGCTGAACTTGGCACGTACCATGTAGGCACGATTGATTGCTGTGTTGTGTTGGCTGCACTGGAATGACGCCCGTAATTAGAACAAATACTCGCTTACAAAGGGACGTGTTTATTCCAATTTCAGACTTTCCTTTCACGGTGCGAGGTTGGCTTATAGTGCACGTAGCGTGTATTGTTCTCAGGCCGTGTATGTCGGTCCCCGTAGTTGCGTGTTCTGGAATAGCTCGTTGTGGCGCCATGTTGTGTTACCAGAGCATATGCGCAGGAATGTTTGGCGGGTTCTGTACCACGTATGCATGTTTACTGCGTTTGTTGGCACAATACTACCGTCCTCCGGTGAATATTTTTCCCGTATTCATAGACTGTTACCGACAGTACAGTTTTATTATGGGGGCACGCGGTGGCGCAGTTCCTGCAAGCCGGAAGGTCGCGGGTTCGATTTGGAATCTTCCATTGACATAATCCTTCCGGCCGCGCTATGACCCTGGGGTTGACTCAGCCTCTAACAGAAATGAGTACCAGGAATATTTTCTGGGCGTAAAGGCGGCCGGTGCGTAGGGCTGACAACCTTACCACCTTCATGTGCCGATTGTCTGGAAATCTGGGAGCCTCAGCCTGCTGGAACCCTGAGGGCCTGTCCGGGCCTGTACAGGTATACGTTTACCTTTTTACATTTGCGTTACAGGCACCAGTAATATGAACACGAACATTACAGGTTAAGACAATATCCAAACCAGTATAAGGTTGTAAAATCGCTCATTGTCTTCTCTTTTATGACTGTGTTAAAACACGAAAGACACGCACGTGGGTACTGACACGTGCAGTCAACATGAAGCACCGGTACATGTGGTGTGCAGTGGTACAGACAGGTGCGTGGAGTTCTGCCTGTCGTGGACGGCTCTGCACCACAGTGAAACGTTCAAACGCAGAAGGTTACATAACGCAGTGCTGTGTATTTGTTTTCTTGTATGTACTTACGGGTTGGTTCGGTCGGCGGGTCGACATTCATGATTACGTGTAGCCGCTTGACTGAGTGGAAGGCGTGTTCGTCATGTTCACACAACAGCCTCGCGGTTGTACCTAGACATAGATGGAAGAACAGTATCACGATAAATATTGGGTGAGTAGTATGTGGTTATGTCGACTGGATTCGACGTAATTAGGACAGTGTATAATGGCTGGCTTTTGTGGACACGGTGGTGAGCTTTCAGTGTATCGAGTATGTGAATTACTGGAGCCATAATCATGTTTCAGTGGCCACTGATACATACTGACGGTCCGACTGGAAGTCCGTTTTAAACTCGCGTTTCAGGCTTATTTTTGTAACATGTGTTTAAGGAAGTGCCAGGGTAAGCCGCTATGAACTTCTGCCGCTGCGGCGAGAGTTGATTCCGCAAAGACAGAGCCGTGTGTGATTGTTGCGTGTTGCCCAAGTGCCACTTCTGAGGGAGGTGTTTAATTCTGACCAATTGACGCTTCTGTCTGGTAGCGCAGTGATCTGTGCCAGTGCCCAGTGCTGGCTCATGGCAAGAAGACGCGTTGATTTCGATGAGACCGTAGGCTAGCTCAGCGGTGAGTATGAAGACAACGGTCTTGTGGAATGTGATTCCGTGCTGTCTGGTGTTCGACAGTGTCGTTACGGAGATATCTGATGTATCCATTTGCAGGGTAGTTGTGACCTACTATTTAAGATGTCAGCACGTTCTGTCGACGCCTCGGCGCCCTTCTGCCGTACTGCACGGCGTGACGTCCTAGAAGGTCGTAACACAGAGGCGGCATATCGTCGTCACCCGCTGTCCTTGCGATAAGCCAGTTTATTGTATCTGATGTCGCGTGCATCGTGTAATTGCATTTTGTCGGCTGTACAGCGTACGTAGCGTCTAGTGCGAAGCTGATACTGCGTTATTAATTTGAGCGCGGGGCCGTGGCCTGTTTTAAAGAAATATTCCGACAATGTCGATCCAGATTGGCCGCCTTTTGATCAACAGTGCAAGCGGGGACCTTTGTTGCTCGGCCTTGGTAATTCTTACTGAACTGCAGTAGACACGCTTGCAGTACGTTAAACTGTGCACGTACGTTTACGATTCTTAAGAATTACGTTTTGTCCTGTCATGTAAGTTGTGTTGTTGATAAAACGTTTTGTTGCGCTGAACGAATAAAACCATCAGCTGTATTGAGAACTTTGCGTAGGCGTCTGATTTGCACGGTGCTGAAACTTCATGCAGTTCAAGGGCCAGTGGCACACATTTTGATGTAACTAACCTTTCCTTAGCCCAGCCCTGCCTTTTGACGTCACTTCTGTGGCTGACAAGAGCTAAAGGTAGCGTAGCTTATTCAGATGTGCCCTGACTTCGATGCTTTCTTTGTGGAAACAGACGTAACAGGCTTGAAGAATTGTGCCGACTTGCTGACACAGGTAGTAGAACGGACGGTACGACACCCCGAATACCAGAGTCTGCCGGTCTGCAGTGCCATCCACCTTTGCTCCTCGAAGCCTCTCTCGGTCTCTTACATGGCCGCTTTGTTAACCCCAGCTCTGAGATCCTTCCTCGTTCCTCCCCATCGTGACGTTCTCCAGTCCTCTGTCCCGGCGCTACCCCGCAGATGTCTCTGAGCGCTTCTGGTGCCGGACACCTGTGGTTTGTGCTCTCCCCGCGGTGGAACACGAAGAGGCTGACAGATGTGACGGTCTGTGCTGGACTGTTGCCCCGAAATCAGTGACTGACGCTCCACAACCACATCGAAACCATATCTGGGGCCTTCCAACTGTCCTGCCCAACGTGTAGTTGGTTAAGTGCCCGCAGCGTGCAGCCAACAGCTCACATGTCTTTTCAGATTCTGGGTCCGGTGAACTGCGTATGCGTACTGCAGATGCGTTCACATTGCTTTCTGTTAGTTGCAGTTTTACCATTGACTCGTGTGTGTGTTTATTTATTTATAAACCACCGCCGCACTAAATTTCACGTGCTTATCGCAGACGATTCACTAGTCATCCCAACCAAATTTAACGTTAAGCGGCCATATTGCTGCGTAACGTCACTTCCCGCTTCACAAGCGCGCGCCTCCGCCATATTAACAATTCCGACGTCAAATGTTCATACCAAGTTTCGTAAAAATCGGTCAGCTAGTTTCAAAGATAAAGTGAGTAAAGAGAAGTGAATGAACATTTTGATGCTCTCAAAAGCATAGTGACCTCTCAAGACACGTGTTTTCCGTTTTGAGCAGTGTGACAGTGCAGACAGTCCTTTCGAGTGCTGTTGATGTTACTCAAGTGAAACCTATTTTCAAAAATTTGTGTTACGATTGCCCAGCAGTGTGCCCACCGGCGAGCGACAAATCGCCAGTAACCACGACACTGCACAGTGCAACTCAGTGCCCTCGTTTACTTGTGTGACAGCTGTATCACTTTGTTGTTGTCGTCGTCGTTGTCGTCACGCCACCATTGTCGCCGACTTCATACCGCCTCCGCCGTCACCGCCACCGCCGCCACCACCACCACCACCACCACCACCACCACACTACTACCACGACTACTATTGCTGCTGCTGCTACTTCTACTACTACTACTACTACTACTACTACTACTACTACTACTACTACTACTACTACTACTACTACTACTAGTGTTGAACGTGAGCTTCACAAGCTGCCTCCATTCTGTGCCACTTGTAAGGCTGCACCACGACAGAGCCATCTTACGTAGGTACACAGCACTTCCGCGGCTTCTGGTATACAGCGACATAAGGAAGGGTCAGCGGGAGGACAGAAAGCATGACAAAAGACAGATTAAAAGACAGGCCGAAAGAGAAGAACAGAAGAATGCTAAGGAGAAGAACGCAGCATCGCATAGCAGTCCTTACCAGTTCATGCAGCGGATTGTTTTTATATGGCAGCTTCGTCCGCTGCGTCTTGTCGCTGTTAATTAATTAATTAATTAATTAATTAATTAATTAATTGCGTTACTGTTCTTGTATTCTGACGTTTTCTTTGGGCCACGATTTCAGTGGAACCAGCTGGGCCCTCAAGCCTGCGGACCCCCCTAACGCGTGCTACGAAATAGTGCTTGTTAGTGACAAATTCCGAACGTGACGATGATGCGAAACTTCGGAGTTCTTTCCGACGTGTTTGACGTAGAAGCAATCTGCACGGAAGTAATTTGATGTTCGGAAGAAATGAGATATTAGCAGTAAGAGCGCTTGTGTGCGCGGGCCGTGCCGTGTGGCTGCCCTGTGTGTGGCGTTTTGTGCACGCAGAGTTCGTGCTCTGTACAGCTCTTGGTCGAGGCACAGTTGCGTGGTGTAATGTGCTTGTGTCGTGCGATTTAGATACGAACATTCTTTCGTTACAACCAATTAACGCAGCACAAAGCGATGGTATGCATTTGTGCACCGTGATGGTTTTGCGTTTGTATGAGCTACTTGGAATTAAAATTGGCAGAGCACACCGTGTCCGTATTTGCTAACTAACTAACTAACTAACTAACTAACTGACTGACTGACTGACTGACTGACTGACTGACTGACTGACTGACTGACTAACTAACCAACTCCATGGAGCAGAGGCCTTCTTGAGAAGCTAACAGTTTCTCAGCTAGTCAAGAAATTCCCAGCATTTTATGGAACCCGGAGGTTCATTACCGCAATCACAAGAGCCCGCCACCTGTCCCTATCCTGAGCCAGCTGAATCCTGTCCGTGCCTCCATCCCACTTCTTGAAGATCCATTTTAATATTATCCTCCCATCTACGTCTGGGTCTCCCAAGTGGTTGCCTTCCCTCAGGTCTCACCACCAAAAGTCCATATTTGCAATATTGTTACATGTGAAACATACTTATTTGTGTTTATTTTACCGCGAGTTTGGTGTTACGAAAAGTTCCGCTGCTGGCGTGATTGACTGGGAGAATGGGGACTGACACTTGGCTTTGTTAATCTGCGCCGCTCTGCACGCCTTCATACGGCGCGCAACGCACATTCGAACTTTGTGAACGAGGGAACGCCGTCAGTGTGTGGCTGTAGTTGAAGATATGCCTCGGAATTCTTAGGACTGAGTTAAGCGCGGTTAAGTTAGTTGTAATCTGCTTGGTTTGGATTACGAAATTGCCAGCTCTTAGTCTCTTGGTACACTCTGAAGCTTTCTAGAAAGGTCCAGGGAGTGACTGATACAGCCGGAGTGTAAAGCAAATTATTACAAGGCGGTTTGCGCTCAGGCCGTGTGCAGGCCTACTGTAGTGGTTAGACATCGTTTCGCTTAAAGAACGCCGCTCCGCTGAGCCCTGGATAAGGGCGGCGGCGAGGACTTGGGATGTGGAGCATTGTACTAGATCGGGTAAGCTTGTCGTTAAGGCGGGGAACTGTCAGCGTCCGTCACTGCGTGATTGAGATCGTGACTCGTGTTTGTGTCGAGTTCTAGCCCTGGGAAAGAGTCACAGAACGTGCTGCGACATCACTGCCCTCTCGTGACTTTACCGGAACTGTGAAGACTGTGACAAAATGAGCGGGTACTCTCCGAACGCACGTCGCCGTGATGCCGATAGACGCACGATCTGCGACGAAACCTGCTCGAAAGATTCTTGTATACAGGCGAGTCGGCATGGTTACACAGCCGTCAGTCCTCGGGGTAGGCCAACTGATGGACAGGGCGCGGAGTTGATATACAGTCGAACCCGGCTTTAACGATAACGGTGCGTGCGACGTCTCGTCTGTAGCGTCAGATATTCTGTGGTACCGGTCAGTTGCTCGCTGTTAAGCATAGCATTGTTATAACAACGCTCACACGCAGTGTGTTCACCCCGTTTGATGACCCTGTAACCGAGTTCGACTCGCATTCAGCCAGTAACGTGCTGCCCGTCGACGTTACGTGTTGTCGGACGTGCATTGAAATTATTCAGCAGTTCGTTCTGATGCGCTTCTGTTTCGAAGTACCACGGACTGACGTTGGTGTTAGAAAAGTGCGTATGGCGGCTGCGGTAAACTGCCGCATTTTCGTAACTTCTGTCGCGACTGAGCGCGTAGTAGAGGGCATTTGTACTGTTCTATGCGGCTGTTGGTACTCTGAGGATGAGAGTCGAGTTCCAGTAGACAGCTGTATTGTGTTTATATTTGCCACCGGTTCCCACTCCATCTGCAACATAAGGTCCTTCCGGAATTTCATAACGTCTCCACTCTTTCGCAAATTAACAGTTGTGTCCTTTCTTATGGCATGTTACATTGTCTTCTGCCGCACTGTGTGCACTGTGTAGTCGTGCACTCTTTTTAATGGGATGACCTAGGCTGTGTGCCTGTAATGATTCATGACTCCAGCTTTAGGTCAGTGGCGGCGTAGTTTAGCATTAATTATTCTGATTTTGTAAAATGTGCTTCTGTTTATCTAAACGACTTCTTTTGACGTAGAATCGCCACCTCAGTCCACTCATACGGAAGCAGTTGCGGTCGTACCGGTACAGCGTGTGGTCCAACTCGTACATGGCGTTTCTTATTATTTTGTAGAGGTAAAACTACGTCACGGACACGTAAAATTACACTACGCACTTCGTACGTGGTGACGCCGTTAGGTTACGAAGGCGACTGTAGGAGGCTGAAAGTGTTGGGTTCTTGACAGGGTCACCTCAGGGTCTTGGTAAACGAAGTTGAACGTTGCTCATGTAACTCGCTGTGTTACAGTGTGTCTGCCCTCAAGGGAAGAATAAATCGCGTGGTCTGAATGCGGAGATGAAGCGTGCAAGAATGTAATTCGCTTGAGAATGGCGATTTGCCGCCTCGGGCGCGTCTTGTGGAGACTGTAGAAGGTTTTCACATTCTGTTGGCAGATGCGGTTGAGTTCTGTTACTCGTATATGTCAGACCTCTGTATTGGGGGGTGTGCTGGTCTGTTTCGTTAGAGGGTCAGTTGCGCCCGGGCAGTAGTGTAGCCTCCAGCTCCCTGTAATCTCGATTCGTAACGCTGGTCCAAATTCCTGTGTTATTCCGCCGGAGTGGCAGCAGTCCGATAGTTGCTTCAGGCGTGCACCAGCCATTGTGCAGGCTGTGCGCGGAACATTGTTTCGTTCGTAGGGTCGGGTGATGCTCTTCATAAATTTCGATCAAAATGTAAATTGGATGCGAGAGGTACGTGAATTGATTGCAGTGTGTGTGCGCGCGTGCGTGTGTGTGTGTGCGCGCGCGCCACGTAATGAAGAATGGGCCGGAATTTTGAATTCAGTCATCAGATATTCTGCTGTGCCACTGGGTGGGCTTAATGCGTGTTTTTAGTACGCTGTATTAAGGGTATTATGTGTGTGGGGGAGTTGCTGCTGGTGGTGGCGGCGGCGGCGGCGGTGGTGGTGGTGGTGGCGTCGGCGGCGGTGACGGTGACGGGGGTGGCGGCGGTGGTATTCTTAATAAATTGTTACCCTGCTTGGTTTCCGTGTTTGGGTGACAGCTGTGGGGTTTTGTTGTTTGGGAAGGTTATTTATTTAATGATATTAGATGGAACATTAAGTAAGAGAGCCCCGCTTGGATCTAGCGATAGACACTGTGCGTGTAATGGTATTGTGTACTGACGGAGAAACTCTGCATTTACAGATGCTGTATATTGTTGTTGTTTTAGATGAAGGAAGGTAACGTGGGCCTGGAAGTTCAAGAGAAGAAATACAGAGAGTACTGGAGGGGAACCTGCCGGTTAGTGTTTTGATGTGGTCGGCGGTAAATTGAACCTCCAGATCCGCGTGAATTTGCTGGTTAGTACCGCACAAAGGCGCTGCAGTTGCAGTGCGAGGACACGGTTACCGCAGTGCGAGGACACGGTTACCGCCAGTGCGAGGACACGGTTACCGCCAGACCGCGCACGCGTAATCTTGCACAGTGGCCACTGTAACCAAACAAAGTACAGTTCTTATTTAGTTTGTTACGACACATCCGCTGTTCAGTGATGTGCACACGTCCTTATTTGGCCGTCGCTGTTAAGTAATGAAGTAGCACACACACGGTCACGGATGGCCGAAATGAAATGTGCACATCTGCAGACGTGGTGTGTCCTGTACTAAAGACGAGATCTGTACGCATGTGCAGACTGCGTTTATGCTGGAAGTTTTACTACATTTTAGATAGTTTAGACGTAACTAAATGTAAACGTATTTTAGGAGTTGAAAGGACATCGGAGTGCCTACAACTACGAAATTTCCGACCTTTGTGATGTTTCAGCGCCTGTGGTGATGGTGCCTGTGCGTCGAACGGCGTATATCAGAATAACGTACGTCTGAAACGGTCGGGCGTATCTGGAAGAATAAATGGCACTTATTAGTTCTTACCGTGAGCTGAGATTGCGCAGTGATAAGCGCAGATGGTATTGTTTTTCCGCAAAAGACAACTGAAATGTCTTTCTGAAATGGTTACATCCTGCACAGCATCTACAGGGTGTTTATTTAGTGTGTTAAAGGGAAAGGTGATTCATGAATCGGTTTGCAGATTATTCCGTTTTATTTTTGGTTGAGAATGAACAGTATACAGTTTTCTCGAAGTCTGTACGCGTTCAGTGTCACTGCTGTGTACGGTAAGGAGTAAGAACCGGCAGATTAACGTTGTGCAGCAGTTCCTGACATTCGGGTCCCCAGCTCTTCGTCTCGGAATGCTGCAGACAACACGCATTTGTACGTACAAAGTTCAGAACAGAGTACATGTGTGCGCCCTTTTTGGCTCTGTGGATAATTTGCCGGTGACGTACACCTCGGGTTTTGTCCACGCAGATAGCGGCTGCGTGCGTACACTTACTGAGAAAGATAAAACGTAGGAAACGTACTGCGGCTGCTGTGGTTCGTACCGGCTTCCCGCCCGTCTCGTCCGCAGTGATTCGTTTGGTTGGTGTTACGGATACTCAGTTTTGTGCTTTCCCCTTTCTGGTTTTGTATAATGTGTCATTTTGAAGACGTTCATTTTTATTGTTTAGTTTTTTTTACCGTTTTTGTTAGGCGCGTTCGCAAAATTGCGGAAAACGACTGTTAGCTTCGTCGTGTCCGTCCGTCCGTCCGCCCGCCCGCCCGCATAGAACAACTTGACATCCACTGGACGGATTTTCATGCAGTTTGGTATTTGAGGGTTTTTGAAAATCTGTCGAGAAAATTGAAGTTTGGCTGAAATCTAACAAGAATAACGGGTGCTTTACGTGAAAACCTGTGTACATTATGATAATATGTCGCTGAATTCTCCTTAGAATGAGAAATGTTCATACAAAGTTTGTAGAGAAAGGCAGAACAGACATTTTGTGTTCAGCAGTTTTCCCGAAAGTCGTGCCGTTTATGAGATAATTTGGAAAAATACGGTAGCCGTGCCGGCCGTAGATGCAAGTAGAATTTCATGCATGCACATTGCACGCTGGGTAACTGAGGCCACAGACACGCACTCGTAACGTGTAATACTTGTTAGTTTTCCATGGCAACAGTAGTTACGCGAATGCGCCTAAGTGTTACGTTTGTACGCACGTTGTCACTCTTGTTCTTCGTAGCGTGTGCCACTTCCATATAAACGTCTCAGAAGCGTCTTTACATACTGCGAAGTTTAAAACATGATATGCCATCTACTCCTGCCGGGAGCTTTGTTCCGACTCGTGTGTGTGCGGGACACATATGTAGTAGCTGGTACACTCCAGAGCACCACGTAGTCACCACTGACATTACGCGCCGGTCTCCTCTCCAGCTTGGTACCATGGCTTGTAGCCCGGTGTGAAGTGTTTGGAGCCATGCAGTGACCGCGTGCTTTGCATGGCGTCTGTTGCAAATCGCTTACCGGTCAGGCTGTTCTTGAGAGGTCCAAAGAGATTGAAATTTCGGGTCCCCCAGCAGTCAACTGGTTACGGAGCTGCAGCTGGGAGTTCGGTTATGTTTTAACCCTTTACAGACGAAGCGTATCTGTTTTATATAAGGACTCAGTGCGTACCGCGCTGTAAACACTCTCCACTTCGGTTATAAAAACCAATCTCTTAATGTTTTATAAGGCAAAAGTTGCTGTTTGTTCTGAGATCCGTACAAAACACATAAACGCAATGTGGGCACCACGTAGAATTTTTTAATGTTAAACCTGGCGGTACGTAAAGTTACCGCTAGGCTTTACAAGGTTAATTTGCCATTTTATGGACTTATTTGTGTGTCCTAGTGTTCAGTAACCTTCTTCGTTTTTAAAGACACTTCGTCGCACGTTTGTTTGTTTGGTTAGTGTTTGCGGGGAGATGAAGAGAACGAGAGATGGACCCTGTTATTGCGTCTCCTAGGAACCTTGCCTGCCACCACAGGAGCTGCACGACATAACGTGAAGGGATTGTTTCTCTGAGGACAATAGCAACCGTGCGAGCGAGGCGGTGATGTACAGCAGCCAGGTGTACACAAATGTGCCGCAACACAGCAGCATATTAGGCGAACAACAGAGCTGCGCTGATTGCTCAGAGAAATGAAACGGCGACTGGCGGTAGTCGGGCACCATTAAATCTCTCATTTGCACGTTGAAGACAATGGCGTATGCTAATTACGTACGGTTTCTTGTAGTTTTCAGCGGCTACGTGTGCATCGTGCTGTCAATTCACGAACACATACGGGCGCACTGACGGCATCGTGTATGGAGGGGTCTACGTGCCGTGTGTCTATCCCACGTGCTGGACACAGGCAGGCCGTATGTGGTAGTCCACGTACTTGAAGGGCTCATTTCGGTGTGGACCCCCAGGTCCACCATAGCCCAGATCTTCGTCGCATTTATCAAAATTGGATTATCTGAAGAAATTGGTACGCGGCGTGAGTTACTTTGCTCTGTTGGATCCGTAACTTCGAAATTTTTTCACCTTAGCTGACCAAGGCGCAATGGAAGATAACAAGAAGTTATGCGTGTGTGCAGTTTAAACGTCTTGCTGCAATTCTTTGACTCATTTCCCTAGAGTAAATCACGTAAAGGTCCACGAGGGGTAAGGATCGTGAAGGATTGTGCTGTGCCGTAATTACGTGCCGCTCTTCACGGCCGTTTAATTGTCGTCCCGTTGCGTTCAACAGGGTTTCTTTCTGCCACATTTGATGGCTTCTCTGCATGAACAGTGCAGAATGTTACACGAGATGCCACGCTCTTCCTGTCAGTTTAGTTTCGAGTTTTTGTGCTGCCGTCTGTATAGGAATGGCTGCCCTGCTTCGTCAGATAAACTGCTGGGAGAGATGTACCATGTCGCTGTGGCGCTGATGTCCGGTGGAGGCGGATTCCCGGCGACTTGCCGGTGCTGTCTTCCCTGAGGCTGTTCGTCGAGGTCTGTCGGTCGTTTGATTGATTGAATCGTTGCTGACTGCTGAAGTAGTCAGCTAGAAACGAGAATTGATGTGCCGAAGTGCGTGACTTAAGTGCCGGGGCAGAACAGCACAGCGCTGACGTAGTATACTTAAGCTTCATCTTCAGGCGCGTTCGCAAAACGATTGCGACAAACGACTCCTAGCTTTGTCATGTCCGTCCGTCCGTCCTCTCCCATGGAGCAACTGGCCCCCCACTACACGGATTGTAATGAAATTTGATATCTGAGTATTTTTCGATAGGTGGTTATATTTGCAAAAACACTAAGCACCAGCAAATGGACAAAGAGAGTTTTATCTTCAATCGTAACACACTTCTATATGTTTCGACCCTGCTGGGTCATCTCTAGTACACGGTCAACAGCACATTCTCACTCAACTATAAAGTGCAACCTTAGTGTAACGATAACAAAAAAGTTCTCCCTGAAGATGACCCGGCAGGGTCGAAACATGTAGGAGTGTGTTACGATTAAGTAAGTAAATATGGGTCGAGCCTTCACGGTCCCGTTGCACGTAGGCCTTCACAGGCCCTTTGTGCCCTCTCGTTAGGTCCAAGTCACAAGAGCCCTGTCCTGAAGAAGTTCCAGATGGCCCTTAGACTCAGATCTCGCACATTCTCAGGGTCCAGGAAAAAGGACCCCAGATAGATATGTCTGAGTGTTACCAAGGCTTCACACTCACACAGTACATGGGCTGAGGTTTCTTCTCCAGCCCCACATTTCCTACACAAGGGACTATCTACCAGCCCCATTATGTGGAGATGTCTTCTCAGGGTGTTATGCCCAGTAAGGAGGCCAATAACAACCCTGGATTGTGCCCTATTAAAGGACATTAACGCGGTCCTGGCCGCAGTATTAGGGCCCGAGATTAACTCTTGAGCCTGTCTCATAGTGCCAACCAGTCCCTGCCATCGTACCAAGTGCTGTCTGTACATCCAGCACTGAATTTTACTCCTTATGCATTGCCTTGAGACCCCCACAGCCGGCTCTGGTCCCACAGAATGGTGGGCAGAGTCCTCCCTTGCGAGTTCATCGGCAATTTCATTTCCACGTATCCCTGAATGTCCGGGGACCCAAAAGAGTCCCACAGAATGTTAAGTGGAGGTGTCATCTAACGCCTTCTGGCACTGTCTTACCAAAGGAGACGTCGTTTTCACGGCCTGTAGCGCTTCCAATGCCGCTTGACTATCAGAGCAGGTACTTACGTATCTCTCTGATCTGACTCTGCTTTGAATTTCCCAAACACAGGCCAAGATAGCATAAATCTCAGCCTGGAAGACAGTGACGTACTTCCCTAGAGAAATGCTGAGCCTCCTAGCCTCGGATTGCCCATAGAGACCGGCCCCAGTCCTCCCATCCTGCATTCTGGACCCATCTGTATACCAGACGGGCCCTTTAACCACAGGTGGGGGCCCAGTTCCTTTTGTCCATTCTTCTCTAGTCAGTAGAGCAACCCTATATTTCGGTTCAAAATTATATGCTGGCCTCATAATGTCGTTCCCCATACTAAATATCGGATCCGATTTCTGAAGCCGCTTTAATATGGTACTATGACCATGATCAGGGTGTAGGTAAGATCACCCTCCTAGACTCCAGAGCCGATGTGCAGCTGCCCTTGACTCGCCCTCCACCACTAAATCAAGCGGCGGGAGACAAGTGAGTGCCTCCATGGCACTTGTTGGCGTAGTGCGCATAGCCCCGGTTATCCCCAGACAAGCAAATCTCTGGACTCTACTTAGTTGTTTTTTGGCACTGGATGTCTGACATCCAGTCCACCATACTAAGGATGCAAAGGTGATGGATGGCCTAATGATAGAAGTGTAGAGCCAGTAAACAACCCTAGGTCGCAGGCCCACAAAGAATTTTGAGCCTTCATCACGTTGTTGTTTACATGCTCCCGCCAGGTCAGCCGGGAATCTAGGGTCAGCCCCAGATACCTGACCGACTCAGAGCGTTGCAGAGTGACTCCAAAAAGAAGAGGTTCAAATAAACCATCCAGTTTCCTCTTCTTCGTAAAAACGGCAGGGTCGGTCTTATCTGGATTGGCTGACAGGCCTACCTCGTCGCACCACTTCTCTACAGTATGAAGAGCCCCTTACATGAGCTCCGACACCGTGTTTGGGAATTTCCCTCCTGCCAACAGACAGATGTCGTCGGCATAACCCTGACAGTATACCCCGCCCGTATTGAGCCTCGCTATCAAATCCTCGACTGCAAGGCACCACAACAGCGGTGATAAAACACCTCCCTGCGGGCATCCCCTGGTTACCGCAACACTCACACAGACATCATTGAGAGCCGCCATAGCCAAGCGGCCCTCCAGGGTGGCCCTAATCCACCGGACAATAGTGGAGTCGACCCCGCGGCCGCACAATGCAGTACACACGGAGCCAAAAGAGGTATAATTATAGGCTCCTTCTGTGTCCAGGAAAACACCCAGAGCTAATTCCCGCTGATCAAGCACCTTCTCCACTCTCACAACGAGCTGATGAAGGGCCGTTTCAACGGATTTACCAGCCTGGTAAGCATGCTGATTGGGATGCAACGGTTTTATAACCAACGCCCCATCTTTTATATACCTGTCCACCAACCTTTCCAACGCCTTAAGCATGAACGAAGTGAGGCTGATGGGTCGAAGTGTTACGATTAGTGATAAAACTCTCTTTGTGCATTTGTTGGTGATTAGTGTTTTTGTATAATATAGTGCACGGACATGGAACACATTAAATTTGATTATATTTAGTTAGACATGCGCGACAGCGGACGGTGGCAGGGAGACGTGGAGGTTGTGTTGACGAATGCAATGGAGGGGTGTGAGGCCACGAGTCGTACAAAAGTCGTGCAGTATCTGCGGCGGGCTGTCTTGGGGTAGCGTTCTGTGGCGACCTGTTTACCGGCGGTGAATCCTCGGGCCGTGGTGCAGCGAGCGCTGCCACGCGGTGACACGTGTCGCAGGTGTTTTTTTAGGAAGTATAAGTCGAAGAAGGTACTTGTCGCGGGGAAGGGTAAACGTAGTTGTGAAAGCGTTTGTTTCAGGTGTGGAGCGAACAGTGCAGACCGGTGCACTGTGTTGTTGCGTTGTAGGAAGGAATTTCTGAAGCAGCCGTGTCCTGGGTGGGACGTGGGACAGTGCAGCGCAGTGTTAACGATGCAGAGAGGTCTGGCTGTGCTGCCTGCTGTGGGAACTGTAGTGTACCTGTGATAAATGCGAGGTCTAAGTGTGGTCATGTCGAAACTAATTGGCATTTCTCTTTTGTTCCAGGTGAGTGGGCATGCGCCGTGCTGGTTGCGGGACCTGCTGGGAGCTAAGTAATGCTTTGCTGGTAGAAATGGTTCTGGTACTTATTTTCACTCTCGTCTACACCTGTTGGATTTCGTCACGCGGCATCCTTGTCACATTTTGGTGGTTATGTCTGTCTAGCGTCTTGTTACTCTTAGGCTTACGACATCTCACAAGTAACACGAATGTTTGTTTGTTTAGTTTGCAGTGACTGTACTCTTCTTCTGACTTCGTGCCACTGTATAAACTTCTCTATTTTGTTAAGAAACGTAGCTAAAACCCACTTTCGGGAAGCCTTACCAGTACAGACGTAGCATTCCTTTGAATGTCCTGAAGTAATTCCAAATCAGACCCTTTCGCGTGCGTTTTAGTTTCGGAGGCACGATGTAGGCATGCGGGGCCATGTCAGGTGGGGTTGGTGGTTGATTTGACACAGCTGACTTTTGCGTGGGGTGGAGGTTGCTTTGTGGCACGGAATGCTCTGTGTGTTACGAAACTCGTCATGCGGTTTGCTCGAATGTTGTGTTTCTTTCCTTTTGTGTCCAAACATTCCTCTGAACGTCTTGTTCTCCACACATCTTCGGTTTAATGTTCATACCGTGTGATACAGTCAGCTGAAACAAGCTTATGCCGTAATGGTGCAACGGCTTCTGTGTGCTGTGTGTGGATACTTCGTGCTTCTGCTGTGGCGCCCGTATCCAGGGACATCAAGCCTGGAACAGCAGAAGATTTTGCAGTACAAATGCTTATTGTAGAACTGACGCTTTGCCTGATAATACGTTCAAAGCACACGCAGATGGAAAGTTTTTGTCAGAGTGTTTTGAAAGGCAAGGATTATCGGCTTATATTTTGTAGTGCGGCAATTGGTGCGTATTGCGTTAGGTGCAGGTTAGTGCCTAATGTGTTATGTACCAGTTACCACAAACCGTAACTAAGCCGATAATCTTCACTTCCAATAATGTTATCATTTGCGAGTTGTCGCGGTTTACCAATGTGTCATCAGACACAGTGCCAGTTCTGTAACACGTGTTCGTACTGCAGAAAGCGCTGCTGTTCCACTCTTTAAGATGGAAACATGTACGCGAGCAGCTGTCGTGTCGCAGTTGCTTGCGGTGCGCAAATACTGCGGCCGTATCATTCTGTTTCGGCCCACAGTGCGTGTTCTTCCCCTTCCAGATGCATGCAAAGGCTACAGCGAGTTACGGGCTGTGCGTTTGGTCGGTCCGACGTTGCGTGCCTGTACGTATGCATGTTGTGGTCTTCGCATTATGCAGATCAGCGACCAGTTGAAGATTGTGAGTTCGCTGGGATTGGATCGCGGCGGAAGGGGAGCTGCAGTCTGTGGTGGAGACGTGCTGGGGCTGTTGTGGTGCGGAGGTTTGTGTGAGTGTACTGTGTAACATGTTGTGGGTCCAGGAGCGGAGGAATGTGGGTCATACATCCACACACCACAGTAGCTTACCGCTCGCCGTATCGATCCTCGCCACAGAGTAACTCGCAATTTGCTGTCTCCGTGGAAAAACAGACCAACTTCCGTGGCAGTGCCGGGCCCCGTGGGGTCGCCTGATTTTGTGTTTTAAAGTGTACACGGAGCCGTGTTCGGTACATTTGTACAGACCCAAATGAAACCGGTATATATTAGTAAAGAGTGCAGGAACGGTATCATTTGTATAGTGCGTGTGACACGAGTGAATGAATGCTTACTGAATTAATTCGTGTTAAAATGTAAAAATTTAAATATTTTATGGCTTGCTTGTAGAAGTTAATACTTAATTGTGAGTTTAATGTGTTCCATGTCCGTGCAGTATATTATACAAAAAAACTTTAAACACCAACGAATGCACAGAGAGTTTTTTCGTCAATTATAACACACTCCTACATGTTTCGACCCTGCTGGGTCATCTTCAGGGAGAAACCTTCCGTTGTCGTTACACTATGTTGCACTATACGGTTCAGCGAGAATGTGCTGTTGACTGTGCACTGCGCCGTTTATGGAGGCGTGAACTCTTTGTAGTCTCGGCTTAACTGTATAGTGCAACCTAGTGTAACGACAACGGAAGGATTCTCCTTGAAGATGACCCAGTAGGGTCGAAACATGTAGGAGTGTGTTATAATTGACGAAAAAACTCTCTGTGCATGCGTTGGTGTTTAAAGTTTTTTTACTTAATTGTGAGCTTTAAGATGCGCGCCGTGGCGAAGGTTCATGCTGTGGTGTTCTGGTTTATGCATGCCTGCCAGACTGCGCGGTCGCGTAACTGGAAGACCGTAATGTGAATGACATGATGCATAACGAAGAAAGCGGATGATTCAGTTAGGACGGACGGTTTGTGGAGTTTGGCACGCCTGTGAAACTAGTTCGGTTGGTACAAATGTGTCGGAAGGAAACTTGTAGTAAAATCCGGACAGGCAGACGTCTGATACGACTCCTTTTCAGAACCGTCCGCGCAGGAGACGCTTTAGCGCCGTTGGTTTACAACTTTGCATTAGACTATGCCATTAGGAAGGTCAAAGCAAACCAGGAGGGCTTGAAGTCGAATGGAGCACATCAGCTTACGGTCTGTGCTGATTATGTTAATTTATTTGGGGAAGACATACACGCTATAAGGAAAACATAAACTTTTTTAGTCAGTAGTAGGAAGGTCAGCCTAGACGTAAATGCTGACAAAACTAAGTATGCTGTCATGCGTCGTGAACAGACCGGAGGACAAACAACGTAAAGACCGGTAGCAACCCCGTTTAGAGCGCGGCAGAGTTCGGATATTTAGGTAGAACTGGGACAGATAAAAACTGTATTTATGAAGAATTAAGAAGAGATCGAACTCAGGTGTGCCAGCTGCCATTCAATACGGGATCTTGTGTATTTCTGTTCTTAACGTTTTGCTTCTATATGGGTGTGGAACATGGTCTGCCACATAAAGAGTAGAACGTAGACTGAGAGTTTTCAAGAATAGGGCGCTGAGGAAGATATTTGGGCCTAAGAGGGACGAGGCGACAGGGGAGTGGAGAAGACTACATAACGGGGAGCTTCATGATTTGTACTGGTCACTAAATGTTATTCGAAATATTAAATCAAGAAGAATGTGGCACGTGTGGGGGAGAGAAGACGTGTTTATAGGGTTTGGTGTGGTAACCTGAGGTAAAGAGACCGCGTGGAAGACCTAGGTGTAGATGGGAGGTTGCTATGAAAGTAGATCATAAATTGGGTGGGAAGACGTGGGCCGGATTCTTTTGGCTGAGGGTAGGGTACAAGTGGCGGCTGGCGACCACTAGTGCCTGTGAACGATGTCAAAGTCAGGACATCAGCAGACGATGTGTAAAATGGAAAGTTATGGTCTGGAGAAGTCCCTTCTCTGGAAGTTCCAGTTCCACGAACTCCAGTTCTTGAAGCCCTGCACTTACTTTGTGTGGGCACAACCATGTGCGGCCGGGATGGCTCAGTTGGTATGGCGACTCGTTACGGGCTGGCCGGTCCGGGGATCGAACTTCGGTAGGGGCGAGATTTTCTACACCTTTCCAGACCGGCCCCATGGCCCACCCAACCTCCTGCACGATGGGGACCGGCTGTCTTTCCCGGTGGTAAAGCGGCCGGAGCGTCCCCTTCACCAGTCACCCCCCACGTAGCGCCGAGGTTAAAGAGCAGAGCTGTGGCTGTGCCCCCTCTCTGGTGGCCTGTTCTGGGGTGGACTTCCTTTTGCTCTAAAACCATGTGCGGTACTTTATTAACGTTTTTGCTGCATGTTTCGGCTGTGGCAGTCCATATTTTTTGCTTGAAATGCCAACTTGCATGTTTAAGTTTGGGACCCCACTGTGCAGGCAGTGCTCGCCTTCCCATTACCTTCATGGTGTTTCACACGAAGAATGCACTGCTCTTACAGGGATAGTCGGCCTTGCCAGCGAAAGACAAGACTGGTCCTGCTGCTGAATTGTATCCGCGTGAGGCGTTACTTTACCAGTCTTGGCGGGTCGAAAATGACGTGTTTTGAAGAAACTGGGTTCACATCAACGCGCTATAAGAACGTCTAAATCGGAACTGCAAGAGTTGTAATACTGTTATGTCCGTACACTCAGGAATGTAATGTGACCGCAGTAGTTTTGACGTAGAATACGTCTTTGTTCGCTGGTAGTATGGGGGGTCGTTCCGGGAAATCGAACGTCACGAAATAAGGATAGATTTCAAACGCTTACTGCTACGCGTACAATAGTCGGAGGCACGTGGCAACAGTAACAAGCGACAGGCCGTAGATGTACGCGTCGTACTTACTGCGACGTCTTGCGATCTGGATCTGGAGACGGCGCCGGCATGCGTAAGTGCGCGAGGCAAAAATGACGCTATTCCGCGCCTTTGCGGCAGTCATTACTCAGCTGTCGGAGAGGCCTGACGCGTGTTTAACCACTCAACCGATTCCTAGTAACGAGTTCTGCAATACTGAAGTGCAAAACCAGTTAACTCGTAACCGTAACACAGTGCAAAAGTGACAAAAATTTCGACCTAACTTCGAAATGTCGCAACATTTGCAAAGAAAATATGTAAAACGATATAAGATTCGGGTGTTGGAAGAAAGAAGACAAAATGCCAGGCAAAATGAGGGGCCATTGAGCGGCGCCGAGCGAGCACGGCGCTGGAGATGGCGTTGCAAAGCTGCTGCGCGCGGCGTCAACGTCGGCACTAGCACTTCCACCGCGGAGCCGGCGGTGCCGATGGATGTGAACGACATGGATTCGATCGACGATGTCGTATCCTCGTCACAGCAGTCGGGTTTCACCAAAATTACAGTCGTCACAGACGATACGAGTCGAGAACCGAGTGCTGCAGCGGGCGTAAGCGCCGCGTCGGAGGCCGCAGTGACCACAGAGCCACAGTGCGGGCGGGCGGCCGACTCATATCACAGACGGCTGTTGGCAGTTTGTAAAAACCAGTGAAATTCCTCGAAAGAAATGACATTCATTGCTAACCATTGTTTCAATACTACACACCAACGACACTGTCACAAAACGACACTGACGTATTCTACGTAACGCATGTGTCCCCGACACTGCCCTGCCCGCATTTTCCTGGGGGAGGTTTAGAAATCGAAGAATTAAAACGTGAACTTGAGGATAGTTCGGTTGTAGACGGATGTACGGTATAACTCCAATTATCCGGAATCTGGTTATCCGGATCGGCTTGGTCCTTCAGGTAACTAAACATCTTCTTGCTGTAAATGTGCTGCATTTTTATGGCTTAAATCTTTTCCGAATTGTCAAACACATGTAAGGAATTGTGTACTGATGTTTTGTTTGTACGTAAATAAATATACAGTCTAAAAACGGCCTTTTGTAGAAAGTCTTTTTCCACTTTAAACTGCCACTGTAGCATATTTTCAAATCCAGTTATCCGGTTTTTCTGCATATCCGGACGGTTCGCGGTCTCAGTTAATTCTGGATAATTGGAGTTACACTGTACAGGTGTCCTGAAGTACTTTGTATTAATGGCACCTGGAGTTGGTATATCCGTGACTTCAAAATGAGAGTCTGTTTCATATCTGAACACGCCATCTGTTGCAGGCTACTTGGAACAGGAAAAGTTGAATTTTGGGAAATGTGAGCCAGTGGTCTGCATTTTCCCCGTTCCAAAGCTACACCGCAGAACGCCAGCCTTTAAGTGGAATGTCCTGTTGTGGTTAGAGCCATTTAGCGTAGGACCTGTTTGCGCTGGCAGGAGTGTCATGTTAGGACAAGTTTCATTGCAGAGTCAGATCGGCGAGTCGTGTGAAGCAACGGACACGAGCTGGCTGCAAGTGTTAGCCTTTGTGTGTTGGTGAGGAGTGTACGGGTGAGACACGGCTTTAGCAGTCACAGCCACAGAAACGTACTTGAAACTGAACGAGTAAACGTGATTGACGTGGTTATTAGTGGAGACTGAATTAAGTGGCGTAGCGCAGCCATCGAGAAAGAAGTACACCAATCCCTTGTTTTACACCCTAGTTGTGCTCCGGAAAAAGTGGGCGTATATAAACAAAAACGATATTCCCATAAGAAATAGTGGAATAGGTAGGAGTTAGCGTTTTAGAGTGCAGTCATACAAAGGGGGTTAAACCGAAAATGAGAGGGCGTGAATTAAGAAGTGTTTATTGGCAAGGAGCTTCAAAGCAAAAGGACATAAAACAAGTGGGGCGTAGAACGAGGGCTACGTGTCCCAAGCGGAGACAAGTGTGAAGACTGGAAGGGGAGTTAGACAAGGATGCTGCCTGTCGCCGATTCTGTTCTGCTCGTAGACTTGACGATATGAGGACAAGCAATCTGCACTGCGTGAGATATGCAGGTGGCTTGGTGCTGCTGGCTGGGAAGGCAGCGGTACTACGGGGCGTGATTGATGGACTGGTTGAAATTGGAGGACGCTGTGAAATGGAAATGAATGTGGAAAAAACTGAGGTGATGAGACTCTGAAGGCAGCCTTCCCCAGTGCAGATTGTGACAGATCAAAAACAGCTGGAGAATTTGGAATATTTCAGATGTGTGGGTAGCCTCATAACAAGTGATGCCAGGTGTACACGTGAAGTGATGCCGGGTGTACACGTGAAGTGATGCCGGGTGTACACGTGAAGTGATGCCAGGTGTACACGTGAAGTTAAATCCAGGATTGCCACGGCAAAAGCAGCATTCAACAAGAAGGCGGCTCTTTGCACCAGCAAATTTGGCGTAAATTACAGGAAGAAACTGGCAAAGTGCTATATTTGGAGCAGAGCTTTGTGCGGTGCTGAAACTTGGACACTTGGGAAAGCAGATCGGAAATACCTGGGAAGTTTTGAAATGTGGGGCTGGAGAAGATCAGCTGGACCGACCGTGTGAAAAATGGAGGAGTATTACACAGAGTCAAGGAGGAGAGGGATACCCTACATACAGTAAAAGGCAGGAAGGCTAACTGGATTGGTCACATCTTGCGTAGGAACTGCCTTCTGAAACACGCTATTGGAGGAAAGGTAGAGGGAAGGATAGAAGTAACCGGAAGGCGAGGAAGAAGACGTAAGAAGCTACTGGATGCGCTTGAGGAAAAGAGAGGAAGTTCTAAATTGAAAGAGGAAGCGCAAGGTCGCACTCTGTACAAGAGGCCAGGGACCTGTCGTGAGACAGACAACAAAATGAGTGACTTGTAGGCGGATATTAGGGAACTGCGCGAACGCAGTGTGGGGGAGACTGCTTCGGCCCAGCAGGAGGTAGCAGCATACTTTCTACAGTCAGCACTTTTGCGCCTTTTCATGTCAAGCAATAACCGGTCAGTGAAGGGATACGTTGGCGGGTAGCCCTCAGCTGCACACGCGCAGAGCTGTGCAAATAGTCGCAGTGTATTAGCAAGTCGAATGCGACGTTTGTAGTTCTTGCAGCGATGTTGAAGGCTGAAGTCTTCTGCGATGTTATGCTATGTCGACTGGTAAACAGGCAGCGACGTTTCGGGAGGAGTGTTTTGCCTCCATATTCAGAGTCACATAATGTAAAAGAGAGCAGGTTGTATGTTTGTAGGTGTAAAGTGGTTACAGCCACAGTGTTTGTAAGTTAATGCAGGCTAGCACTCTTTGCCAAAGATGCTAAGGTCCACCAAGGACTGTAATGCCAGAAGAAGAAGAAGAAGAAGAAGAAGAAGAAGAAGAAGAAGAAGAAGAAGAAGAAGAAGAAGAAGAAGAAGAAGAAGAAGAAGAAGCACTCGTTACCAAATATCAGGGTTCAAGGACGCGATTGGCGTGGCATGTAGCACAGTGGAGTTGATAAATGATTAGAGTGCTCCTTGTATAGGTTCGAAAAGTCTGTTGGAAGAGATCCTTTGGAAGATCCGGGTGTAGATGGAAGGATAATGATGGAATTGGTCGTCCATTACTTCTGTCGGTTTAACCCTTTAAAGACGAAGCCTATCTGTTTTATATAAGGACTCAGTGCGTACCGCGCTGTAAGCACTACACTTCGGTTATAAAAACCAATCTCTTAATGTTTTATAAGGCAAAAGTTGCTGTTTGTTCTGAGATCCATACAAAACACATAAACGCAATGTGGGCACCACGTAGAATTTCTTAATGTTAAACCTGGTCTTATGTAAAGTTACCGCTAGGCTTTGAAAGGTTAAGAAGGAGTCCGGAAGTTCAGTAGCACGCCGCAACCGTCCGTCAGATTATGGCGCTGCAGTGGTCCCATGGCAACTCGAAACAGGACGAAGGACTCTTATTTGTGTGGTCAGGGCCGAGAGAGAGGTTATGGTGGGCAGGAGTGCGAATTGGACAGAGGGTGCACGTTGCCTGGGTACAAAGACATCAGACGGGGACTGCGACAAGTAGGGAGTGGCTGGAGGAAAAAGAGAGCGAAGCGAATAGTGGAAGGTATCTGAATGGAAGTGTGCCTGCAGTCGAGCAAAAAGCCGTTCGTTAGTTGCGTTGTGGTGTAGTTTCTGTTTGCTAGACTCGCTGTTCGTAAATTAGCCACCGCTTCATTCCGATTCCTGATAATTGTTATTTTTGCAGCAGCGCGTTATGTTGCGAGCTGGGACCGGACCAGTGATTGTTTTGCGCCGTCAGCGTGTGTGTCTCTTGGCAGTGTGAATATGACCGTCCATGTGTGCTTGAAATTCAGCATTTCTGTGTTTTTGTGGCGAACACAGTGTCACTGACACTGAACTTTTTGTTCAGGCGGTAAACATTCCATATTCGAGAGTCCCCGCGTCGAAATCTTGGCCCTTTACCAACTGTGCCGGCTGAGGGCCTCCGTGGAATTTGAGAGTCCCTTTAGGCAAATACCGTGATAGTACTTTAAATCAGGGGTGCACAAATTCTAGGTGCCAGGGCTCTATGGGAACTAGATCTTGAACTTTGACGCCTGATATTGTGGGTCCTCAGCACTGCACTTGCTTTGTGTCATCCTTCTGACGCCCAGAAATTTGAGGTGGTTTTTGGAGTTGTGGAGCATTTGTGCATCCCCGCCGTAAATTTATGACCGATTCCTGTTACTTTTTTTTTTCAATTTATTTTCACGCATCATCCTGCCTTTGTTACGCTATAGAATGCGTCGTTACGTAAACTACACGCAAATTCCATAACTGTGCACGCAGACAGCACATATGGCGGTCACACTACCCTCGGCTACTTGCTCTGGCGGCCTGTTGGTGGTCCGAGGCTCCCCGCCATCCAGGCGTGTAGACGTTTGATAAAGCCCTTTAAGCTGGGTATCGTTCCGTCGCTACGCCTTACACGTTATTGTTCCGAGTGGGATACGAACCCGCGATCGCAGTGTTTGAGCGGCAGCTTGTCACTGCCGCTTTGTTCGCTCTGTCTGTAGCACTTCTCTTTTTGTGCACGTTGGTTAAAATAGGTATTGCACCAACTTTCGCCACTTTGAACGTTACGAAAATGTATTCAGGCGAGTTGCTTCATACACCACCTATTTCCATTGAGATACCTCTGTTTCTTGTATACATACACATTCGAACTCGGTTACAACGTCATGAAAGGGACTGAATATTTTGTGTCCTTATAAACGGATGTTGTTATAACCGAGAAGTGTAATGTAGCGGTTAAGAGTGAGGAATTAATTGGTACCACAGATTGTGTGACGTTATACACGAGGGCGTAAACCGATGTCGTTAAAACCGGGTGCGACTCTGTGTGTGTGTGTGTGTGTGTGTGTGTGTGGGTGTGTGTGTGTGTGTGTGTGTGTGTGTGTGTACACTTACACTCACACACACACACACACACACACACACACAAACACACACACTCAGACCCGGTATACACGAGGGCCGTTCCAAAAGTAATGCGTCCGCGCGTGCATCTCGCTCAGGTGGTGCGAGTTTGAAACGGTGCGTGTCGCAGCTTGTTTACTGTTCCTTGATCTGCTATTTGCCGTGCGTTATGGCTCGGGAAACGTAGTGGTGTCTGCGTAATTTCAGGCTTCCGCCACGGTGTTAATGAGCACTGCGCAGTGTTCACAGTGGTGTTGGTTGTATTCCATTCAAAACGGATTGCCTGTTATCAGCCGGCTCGAATTGCATCAAGCAGCGTGCTGTTAGTGAGTTTTTGACCCTCCAGAATGAAATTCCCATCGAAATTCAGAGGCTGTTATTGGCTTTCTGTGCTGAACATACTGTGGACATAAGAAGTATGCGTCGTTGGGTGAGAACATTGGGGGGGGGGGGGGCACAGTAGCCGATATGTGGACGTGAACGACCAGCCGCGGTCTGGAAGGCTTGTCACCGCAGCTGGCTGTTGAACAGGCAAAAA
This sequence comes from Coptotermes formosanus, assembly GCA_013340265.1. Classification (NCBI taxonomy): domain Eukaryota; kingdom Metazoa; phylum Arthropoda; class Insecta; order Blattodea; family Rhinotermitidae; genus Coptotermes; species Coptotermes formosanus. The sequence continues at coordinate 731,020 of BLKM01000601.1, forward strand.
GTCGACGAACGTATTAAAAAAAACCTCGGAAGAATTTCTCAGAGAGCTATAGCGGGAAAATTGAACATTGGTTTAGCCCGTGTCGGTGAGATTATTGCTGGTTTGGCGTACAAAAATGTGTGTGCTGGATGCGTGCCGCGTCTGCTTACTCGCGCGATGAACAGAGCAACGAGACTGGAAACCGACCGTAATGATTTTCTGCATTGTTCCCAGATATTTTATATTACAATATCACGTTGTACACTGCTACATGTTTCGATCCCTTGTTGTACCGTCATGAGGGAATCACACCGAAGTAACACCTCACGAAACCAAACTGGCGGCCCGTGTAGGCGTATACAATAAAAACATGTGGAAAGGTCAAGTTGACTTCTGCGTTATACGTATGTTGTCTCTCGTGTTTTGTGTTGTGCAAGAGATCAGTCCTTTAAAGACGAAGCGTATCTGTTTTATATAAGGACTCAGTGCGTACCGCGCTGTAAACACTCTCCACTTCGGTTATAAAAACCAGTCTCTTAATGTTTTATAAGGCAGAAGTTGCTGTTTGTTCTGAGATCCGTACAAAACACATAAACGCAATGTGGGCACCACGTAGAATTTTTTAATGTTAAACCTGGTGGTACGTAAAGTTACCGCTAGGCTTTAAAAGGTTAAAGAAGAAGAAGGAAAGGAAGAACAAATGCCGGATGCGATGGGCCTGGCGTTACATGCGGCTGGACGAGCTTCACTTGCGCTAATAAAAATGTATTGTGAATGTTGCTGTTTGTTATGTAGAAATAAAAACCGTCAAAACGAAATGCAGACTGTTGCTTGAAGTGGCGCTGCTGAACACACGAGTGGAAACGGGATCATAAACGAAGATGTGTCTGTAACTGTGGCGCGTCAGAGTTGTGGCGCTGCTGGAGGAGGCGGAGGCGTGAGACAGCGATCCATAGTGTGTACTGTGGTTCGCTAAGTGGCGCTACTATTCGTGGCGCCACATACTCACGCTTGTGCGTGCGGAAGCATATGTTATGTCTTCATATAAAGCTGTAGTTAAAAAGTACCGATAGTTCTTCGTCAGAGTCGGCAGTATGAAGTTTGTGAAAGTCTCTTCTTTGAGTGTGCGTGTAGACGGACGGACGGACCACGTCAGTAGGCACTCCGCGGGCTGCGGCGACGCCAAAAAGGAAACGGCCGAGTGTGCAGTGAACGCGTAGTAAAGGAGGGGCTGGAAGTGACGCTGCCTTCAGAGCGTTTTGATTTCCGTACGTCGCTGACTTGTCAGTCACTGGAACTGTCGAACAGTACCCACAGAAGGGCGGGCGGTCCTTTCCTCGGCACGCTTTCACAGTGCAACGCGTTTTGCAGGTTGCAGGGCGCCATTCAGCCTTCAGGAGCCGAAGTGTTTAGCGCATGAAAACTTTAACAGGGTTTTAAAAACTTAAATTTTACATTCTCCGTGCAATTGACACAGATACGTAAGTTCTGTTACCAAGAAATTGCAGTTGTCCGTGAATAGAACCACTCATGTACATGTTTCGGATATTATCAGTGTTCCCTCTAAGCTGCGCGGGTGCGGGGCCGCACCCCGCGCACACTGAGTTGTTGCCGCGCGGCCGGAATTTTTGAATTTTCATCGTAAGTAATCTTATGACGCGTGCTGCCGCGCAGTCGTCAGGTCGTGTAAAAAGTTTCTGGTCAGAGCAGTAGCAGGTCTGCGCAGCTGTAAAAAAGTTAGAGGGAACGTTGGATATTTATAGCTATCTGCAGGGAGCACCAACGCGTACCGAAAGACATACTCAGCTTCGGCACACAGCTTTGTCATTATTCTTCTATTTTTAATAATAATAATAATAATAATAATATTATTATTATTATTATTAAAGATATTTGGATGCACAAAATTTTAACAAGACTCCAGTACAATTTCGATATAATATTAGCCTAACCGTAACGTGTGGTGTCCGCGCTTGACGTTGCTGATATGACGGTGTGCTGGCACTGTACTTTATCACTTACAGTGTGACAGAGCTGTGTACTGACGCTGTGTGTGTCGGTTGGTATGTATTGGTGCACCCTGAAGATGGCTGTAGATAATAGCCGAAACATGCAGTAGCGGGTTTCTATTCCAGCACAAGTGAAACCTGGAAACGTGTTATATACAGAACTATAACTTTACGTGTTGTTTTGTATGGGTGTGAAACTTGGTCTCTCACACTGAGGGAGGAACAAAGGATGAGGGTGTTCGAGAAGAGAGTGCTGAGGAGGATATTTGGGCCTAAGAGGGACGAGGCGACAGGGGAATGGAGAAGACTACATAACGAGGAACTTAATTAACTGTACTCATCACCAAATATTATTCGGGTAATCAAATGGAGAAGAATGAGACGGGCGGGGCATGTAGCACGTATGGGGGAAAGAGAGGTGCATACAGGATATTGGTGGGGAGACCCGAGGGAAGGCGACCACTTGGGAGACCCAGGCATAGATGGAGGATAATATTAAAATGGATCTTGAAGACATGGGATGGGGGCATGTACTGGATTGAGCTGGCTGAGGATATGGACAGGTGGCGGGCTCGTGTGAATGCGGTAATGAATCTCCGGGTTCCATAAAATGCGGGAATTTCTTGACTAACTGAGAAGCTGTTAGCTTCTCAAGAAGGCCTCTGCTCCATGGAGTTAGTTAGTTAGTTAGTTAGTTAGTTAGTTGTGTGCGTGTGGCGGAACGGGGTCGTTGTCAGTGAAACATCTGGAAGGAATGCCCGTTTTAATGCATGAAGTTCGTGTTTGCGACTTACGTAGTTGGTAACCATTCGCCGAGGACATAAACTTTGCGTACACAAAACGTGCAGTGCAGAGACAAGAACGCGGTGGCTGAGGAATACGCAGAGAGTAGGAAGCGGCTGCTGCGACGCCACTGAAGCTGTGGACGCTTGAGCCTGGTGTAGGACCTGTTTCAGGGGCAGTCGTTCACACAGCGGGCTTTTAGTCTGTATTTCGGAGCTGCAGGAGGCCTGCTTGCTGCTACGGAACGTTGGATGGACTCACAGTGAACAGCTAATTTCATTATCACGTGTTGAAACTGAGGCGGTTGAACCAACACTTGCACGAGCGGGCGGTGTGGGTTGAAACTCAATACGGGCCTGTCTTATGGTGTTTTGAAATTCTCCGAAAACTCATAATCCAGTTAGATAAATAACAAAGAAATCCGAAGTGAGACTTTGTATCAGCTCGTTGTGTTTGCAGACGGGACGTGTATAGTGAGGTTAGACGTACAGTCCGGTGGGTGATAACCGACGTGTTGCGGGAGTCTGCCGCCTCAGTGGTGCTTCGTGTGGTTTGATGAGATTCAGCCGTTCTTGTTACATAAGGTGGCCGGGATAGTTCAGTCGGTATAGCGGCTCACTGCGGGCTGGAAGGTCGGGGGGTCGGATCCCGATAGTGGCGAGATTTTCCATGCCCGTCTAGACCGGTCCTGGGCCCACACATCCTCCTGTGCAGTGCGTACCGGGGTAAAGCGTGGGGGGGGGGGGGGCGTGGTGTTGATCAACCACGTCCGTCTAGCGCCGAGGTTAACCCTTTAAAGACGAAGCGTATCTGTTTTATATAAGGACTCAGTGCGTACCGCGCTGTAAACCCTCTCCATTTCGGTTATAAAAACCATCTCTTAATGTTTTATAAGGCAAAAGTTTCTGTTTGTTCTGAGATCCGTACAAAACACATAAACGCAATGTGGGCACCACGTAGAATTTTTTAATGTTAAACCTGGTGGTACGTAAAGTTACCGCTAGGCTTTAAAAGGTTAAAGACAAAGCGTGTCTGTTTTATATAAGGACTCAGTGTGTACCGCGCTGTAAACCCTCTCCATTTCGGTTATAAAAACCAGTCTCTTAATGTTTTATAAGGCAAAAGTTGCTGTTTATTCTGAGATCCGTACCAAACACATAAACGCAATGTGGGCACCACGTAGAATTTTTTAATGTTAAACCTGGCGGTACGTAAAGTTACCGCTAGGCTTTAAAAGGTTAAAGACAAAGCGTGTCTGTTTTATATAAGGACTCAGTGCGTACCGCGCTGTAAACCCTCTCCATTTCGGTTATAAAAACCAGTCTCTTAATGTTTTATAAGGCAAAAGTTGCTGTTTGTTCTGAGATCTGTACAAAACACATAAACGCAATGTGGGCACCACGTAGAATTTTTTAATGTTAAACCTGGCTGTACGTAAAGTTACCGCTAGGCTTTAAAAGGTTAAAGAAAGAGTAGAGCTGTACTGCCACTCCCTCTCTGGGCGTTTATGGCAGGCTGTAGGGTGAATCTTAACCTTATGCTGCCGCCAGCAGGCCCGTGTTGCCTGAGGCCTGTAGAAGGAAGTGGAGTTAACATTTCCAGGTGACGTTGGCATTAGGGCTGACGACGGACGAAGTGCCACGCACGTACGTGGTGGTCGTACAAGGAGTTTCTTTACGTCCGTGTACGGATACAGAAAACAGCGGAGGTTTGTACGTCTCTGATTTCTGCGTTTGGCTGTAAATACTTGAATTAGGCATAAGCGATAGTAGTTTGCTTATCAGAAGTTCTGGACTTAAACAAATCTTCGTGTAAAGTACCCGATGTTCTTGTCAGATTTTAATGAAACTCGAATTTTCACGACAGATTTTCGAAAAATACAGAAATATAAAATTTCGTGAAAATCCATCAAGTGGGAGGCGGGTTGTTCCATGCGGACAGACGGACAGACATGATGAAGCTAATGGTTGCTTTTCGCAATTTTGCGAACGCGCCTAAAGCGTGCGCAGAACACGTGTGGAGTGGGGCAGGTTACTTTGCGTGGGAAGAGAGTCGTGTGTGCTGCGCCTCCCCGTGTTGTGGCCTGCGCGAGCAACGCGTGGCCTTGACCGAGGATGTATCCTACCCACTCGCACGGTATCTGGAGCACGTAGGCGTGTTTGACATTGCGGTGCGGACCCATCTGCATATTTCCTTCCCAAATGTTCAGTGCTGTCATACGCTGAGTCGTGTGTTCTACCGAACGGCAGTGCCTACTCTGTCACTGCATTGCGCTGACCCCTTCTCCCATCGATGACAGTAAACAGGGCCTATCACCCACAGCAACTGGTTCCTCGGCCTCGCCAGTTGTCCGGTTGCTTGTAACACTGTCTTCGCAGTTCCGTCAGCTCTGTCAAGTGGGTGTCTGTACGGAATGTGATGTGATTTTTAAGATCTTGAGTTCTTGAATTATTTGTACAGTGTGTGGAAAGAAGAAGGAATTTGTGATTATGTCGTGCCAGCTGTGTTACCGCGTCTGCCACCCGGGGGCTATCCAGTGCTTTGGCACTGGGTAACCTGTTCTGAAGAAGAATAAGTTCCTGAAGCCAAACGGCACTGGAAGAAGCAAGGCACTGTGCCGCTGATGGTTGCTGGCTGCTTCACCACTGATCATGGCGTATTGACGCAGTGCGTACCGGTACTCCACCTCGCGCCTAAATTTATTTCAGCATCGTACTCGCTGACAAATTATTTTTCCCTCTGCCTTTGTCGAAGTTGCTGCTGCTGCTGCTGATGATGATGATAGGCCATATGTAATAAATAAAAACAAGACGGCCACTGTACGTATAACGTAGCACTGAGGCACGTTCGCGTAACCATTGTTGCCGTCGGCAGGCAGTAAGTACTATTTATTGTGAGTGTGTGTTCGTAGTCTTATTTACCCAGCATGCAAAGCGCATGCGCCGTATTGTAGTGCCATCTGTGGCCTCTCCGGCTCTGCCGAATGTTCCTCCATCTCATCTCGTAAATGACACGATTTTCGCAAAAAAAAAAAAAAAAATAGTTTTTTGAACTTAAAGTGCGTGTTTTGATTTTATCTTCAACTTTTGTCTGACACATTTCTCCTTCTAAGAAGGATTCAGGGAGTTCTTATCATAAATGTGCACACACTTCATGTAAAGTACCCGTTTCTCTTGTCAGATTTTAAGGAAACTTGAATTTTCTCGACAGATCTCGAAGCAAGCTTCTACACAAAGTTGCGTGAAAATCCTCCCTGGGGGAGCCGAGTTGTTCCGTGCGGACGGACGGACGGACGGACAGACATCAGTAAGCTAACTGTCGCTTTTCACAATTTTGCGAACGCGCCTAGAAAAGAGAAAGCACGCGTACTGACAGATGTGGCGGTACCAGCGGACAGAAGCGTCACGCAGAAGGAAGCAGCAGAGAAACTGAAATGCAAGAGTTCACGTATAAAGATACAAGGAATGTGCAACACGAAATGTGTGAGTATAGCAGTGGTAAGAATTGCAGCCACCGGAACGGTAACAAACGGTTTAAAGAAACATTCGGAAGCCACGCCAGGAGAACATTCGGCAGATTCAGTACAAAAGACGGCTGTACTTGGAACAGCAGACGTAATGCGGAAAGTGCTGCAGTCTCTGTGTGACTGGAAGCCTGAACGGTGGGGGTGGCCGCTGGTTCAAGGGGAGAAGTGCGGGGGAGAAATGGCCTGTGGCGAGAAACGTAATAATAATAATAATAATAATAATAATAATTCATTAGGTATTATTAATGTGCAGGCGTAACAGCACAGGTGCCTATTATAAGGCCAGCACAAAAACACAAATACAACGCAAGAACAGCACAAATACACAAAACAAACACTAAACAAACAAAAAGAAAATAATATTGCAAGAAAAGATATATAAAATTACTGGGGCAAACCCCTACACTCTGAAGAAACACAGATAAGTTTATTTAAAAATGTCCCAGTTCAGAGCAAAATCTGTTTGAAGAAGCAACTGGCTTCCTAAAGATATCGCTGGCTTTGCACACGCGGTTAGCGGCCGAAACACGTCGCACTGTCGGAGAGTTGTACACGTAGCGCTGCACAGAGAGGAGTTTCTGACATTAGGGGAAGGAACGCGAATACCGGTAGCGTCCAACAGAGACGGGCAACATTTTAGGCCCGAATAAACAGAAGTAAAGAATGATGCATCCAAATGACGTCTTCTGTCGTGCAGGGGAGGAAACTTCAGAAATTCAAGAAAATCCCCGTAAGTAACATGGGCATGAGTAAAAAAAAACAATTTTCACACAGGGCTACGAATTTCCGCTGGATGTGTTCGCGCTTTTTGGCGTCAGTAGCTGTTACAGAGTTCCATGCAGTTGAGGCGTACTCAGGTTTGTGTCTGACTGGGGTTAAATACAATATCAGTGGGCTGTCAGGGGTAGAAAAAAAACAGGTTACAGTTCATATTAAGCCCAGCGTCCTTACAGATTGGGAGAAAATGTAGTTTACATGTGCGTGGAAATGCGATTTTGAATCTAGTTGTACCCCAGGGTCTTTAATTGTGTCCGTACGGGTTATGGAAGGGTCACATATTTTACAACTGTAACAAGGAACATTTGTTTTCCTAGTGAAAGCAGCAACCCTGGTTTTGCTCGTGTTTAACTTCATGAAGTTACCAGAACAGCAACCCTGTGTGCGTTCAATATCGGCTTTCAGCAGAATGCAATCGGCAACGGAATTTATAGCACGAAAGACTTTAACGTCGTCAGCAAATAACGAAGTTAGAATACTCAGTTACTTTACAGAGATCGTTAATAACTATATTAAAAAGCAAAGGGCCTAAAACAGATCCTTGTGGGACCCCCGAAAGAAGTTCAAAAGGTAACGAAAAGGTGTCTAAAATGCCTACCGATGATTGTCGATCAGCCAGGTAACTATAAAACCGTTTCACGTAACCGTCAGAAAGCCCGTACGCACAGTTTGTGAAGTAAAATGGGATGCGAGACAAGGTCAAATGCACTGCTGAGGTCAAATGCACTGCTGAGGTCAAATGCACTGCTGAGGTCAAAGTAGAATTAGCTTCACGTTGAGGGCTGACTAGAGGAAAAATAAAAGCGAGAAAAGTTACCAAATTGTCGCTGCAGATTGTGATTGTGATTGTGATTTTGATTGTGATTGTGATTGTGATTTTAAAAAACCGCGTTGTGTGGCATTTGGTTTGTGTTGAAAATAATGTGACCTGTGGCCGTGTGTGACAAATTCAGAAGCTCAGGAAAAGTTATGTAAAAGAGAAGCTGGTCTGTAATTACTAACGGAAGAACTACTACCCTTTTCCAGTGGGCACAGTGACCGCCTTTTGCCACTGCGGTCGGAAGTGTTTTTGTGACAGGCTGAGGTCAAAGATATGTTTAAGCGGCGGTGCGAATATTGTGGGACAGCCCTTTATGGTAACAGCAGGTATACCGTCAGGTCCGACAGACTGAGACGGTCTGAGGCGTTAGTAGCCTTTAAAATGTCTAATTCGGAAATGGGAGGCAAGTGCAAAAAGCCACTGGGCAAGAGACCAGAGTGGGGGCCAGCAGGTGCAGCAGTATTGTAAGCCGACTGGCAGTGTTCAGCCAAAGCTTCAGCCACCCCAGTGGGTTTGAGCTACAGCGGTATCGTTACGTCAAGGTGAATAGCATAGAACTGTGTGTGCTAACAGAGGATACGTACCTCCAAAATGTGGTAGGTTGAGTTTTTAAATCCTAATTTAAAAAAAATAATAAATCAGTAGAAACAAGTCAAGTGGGCAAGGTAACCGTATTGTGAAATCAGCAAGTGCAAACCGACAGAACCTTGCCCAACAATAAACCGGCCATCATAATCCGGGATATGAAAAAGGAACATGTACGCTAATTGACGTAGCAATCCCGGGAGACAGAAATGTGCCAAAGAAAGAAGCCGAGAAGATTCTAAAATATAAAGACCTTAAAACAGAAATACAGTGCATGTGGAATGTAAAAACACAGGTGCCGCCAGTAATAATAGGGGCAACTGGAATCGTTTCAAAATCCCTCAGAAAATACTTGAGCAGCGTACCGCGGAAAGCACGATATTAAGGAAGTGCAGAAAACAGCTGTACTGGGCACAGCACACACACTGCGGGAAGTGCTAATGTAGAAGCACAGCGGGGTTTAATATTGCAGACAGCGCTATATGCACCAGTAACAGTACGCGCGGGATAGCTGTGGCACTGTGTGCCCTAGAAACGTGGTTTGTTTCAGGTACACAAGTGTGAATACCCTGCGTAAAGGGAATGATGATGATGATGATAAAGTATACCATGTTCTGGGTGAGTGTGGTTGAGTTCTTGTTAGTGACGTGCAACCGCGGAGTTATAGTAGCCGAATTCGCAGTGTTCTTCCGAATATTTCCTGGGGCTGGTTTCATGCTTTTCGACGGAAGCAGCTAGTGTCAGAGTAAGACGTGATGTCGGCAACGTTTACCTGTAAGGTGTAGTTCGCCCTATAACATGCCATGAAGGCACAAAGGGATAGTAGAGGTATGGCTCTGCTCCTTCTTTAACCTCGGCGCTAGATGGTTGGGGTGGTTAACACCACGCCTCGGCCGCTGTACCCGCGGGAATGACCGGGTACCCGTAACGTTTACATCGCATTGGTGTTTGTGGCTGCGGTGCGCGCCACAAACACGCGCTGATACGTCATCTTGCCTCGCTGTTCGTTCCTTTTCATGGCACTTTGCCTTGTTTCTGTCCGGGAGTAAAAAGAAGATATCTGCGGCTGGTTTAAGCGTAATACTTGTGCCCGCGCAGTCGTTCTCCCTGTGTGCACCTGTCTGCTGCTGGTCTGTGTGCTGGAACGCTTCGTTCCCGCACTTCCACGCACGAATGTGAATTTGCGTGAGCGGTTTCGTTCGCTAAGAAACCGCTGCTGTTGTAAATGCAGCTGATTATCGAAGTGAAACGTTTCAGAGTGTGCCAGTGGTTCCTAAAATGTTCTCCGCGGTTACCAAATGATCCGCGACCAGTCCCCGGAGATCCGTGGATACATTTCTGTAATGGCTGCTTTGAGATTTGCTTGTTTTAATTACAGGAATACTGTTTTGTTACAAATAATGGCGGAACCGTTTTAAATGGCGATGTGTTTGTTTCGTGTGGCCGTTAGAATATCTAATTAAGAAACCCCCTGTGCCCACGAAGCGAGCGACAGTCAAGTCACGCAGTGCGTTGTTGCGTGTGCTGCTGGTAGGTGTTCGTAGCTGTGTAAAGTCAGTTCTGAGATGTGGGATACCTGTCATTCGGACACTGTACCTGCGCGAGTAAGGATGTGAGGGTCTGTGGTTATTGTTCGAAGCCAAAGGGGGCCGCAGCAGAACGTTCGGGAAACACTGACCAACGCAATAATGCGTGGTCTTCAGTGCCGGCTGGTGTGCTTCTAGTCAGTGAGTTGATAGCGCGCCGCCCTGTCTTGTTGCGGCCCCTTCGAACAGAGTTCTGTACGTTCCCGTAACTCTGTTCTCCAGACTGCCCCTTCTTGTCCTGAGTGGTTTGCAGCTCGATCGTTTGGTGCCATTGTTATATGCATTCTCATTTAACCAGCTACAGCCTTCGTGTCTGTCACCCTCCTTGGCTTTATGCTTCGTGAACGCGTTAGATAAAGTGTGCAGATCTGTGAGCTTCTGTGCGAGATTTGGGGATTCCTGCAGCATTGAAGATAATGGCAGTATGTTCCTCCGAAACGTCGGGAAGTTGTACCCAGCGACACGGCGTCACATCCCAGAAGACCCGAATTCTGTGGAACTACTGATTATGGAGTTTTGTGTCCAAGGGTTCTGGTAGCATTGCCTTCTGTGTGAGGATATCACCTGAGAACTGTTAGCTTGTCTGTTACACAGGTGCTGCAACCTGCAGTAGGATACACTGCGTATCGCACGCTTACATGTGCGTGTGTACCGAGCGTTCGGTGCGCATATTGCCGCGTTGCCAGGCGACGAATGTTTCTCGAAGGTTGCTGTTGCCTCAGTAATGTATTCAACGTATCGGGTCCCGCTGGGGTATTTGGGTGTCGTCATATTGCCATTGTATTGCCGTTGGTACCTGTGCGCCTGTCCATCTGTACCGCTGAAAAGGCAGACATACAGTGTTGCCGCCGCAGCCACCGCCACCGCCACCGCCGTCCGCCTCCACCTCTACCACTTCTAATAACACTATTGCAGATGCATCTCTTCCACGTCATTGCAGCTCACTGTTAAATCCAGTAACCGATTTGCAATCGATTGCGGTCGATTGTAGCGCTGTTGCTACATTTGCAGTGTAATAGGAACAACACTGAGGATTCGAAGTAATTTCATATCGCATATCTTCCGTATCACCAGCCGCTGCACTTTATAGTGCAGCGGCTGGTGATAAATAAAAACTTACGTGTCCAAAGTGGTGCTGTGATGTGGCGCTGCACGAAAAGACGTGAACAGACGGCACGTCTCCGTGCAGTTTAAATGCACTCAAGACTCGTGTAAGTTTTTTAACAAGTACCGCTGCTTTTTGGTAAATTAATCAGTTGTTTGTGGCGGTCGGAAGTGGCTTTGGGGAGCCCTGTGTTACTGGGAGTGACGCAGACGTTTCGGAGAGCTCGTTTCTCTGAAATGTCGGTAGGTGTCTACAGGCCACGAACCTTCACACTGCAGAAGGCAGCACTGCTCGTCTGACTGCGATCCAGTGAATTCACGCTGTGTGTTTGGCGGCTGTCGCCCTTTGAACCCACACTTCCCGCATGCCATTCAGTTTGTCGTTGTGTGTGCAGCATGTTGCAGACATGAAATTGACGCCAGACATTTGCCGTGTGGTACAGCGCTGTGTGTGCTGAACCATAGTCACCTGCTGGAGTTAGGTGACTGTCCTCTTCACGCTCTGGCCGCATTGTCCCAAGGAAAGAACAAGACAGGAGCCTGTGTGAATATACAGCGGCATTCTCAGCATTATCCCTATCAGTGTCGGTAATCCAGCCACCTGCATTATCCCTATCAGTGTCGGTAATCCAGCCACCTGCATTGTCCCTATCATTGTCGGCAATCCAGCCACCTGCATTATCCCTATCAGTGTCGGTAATCCAGCCACCTGCATTGTCCCTATCCGTGTCGGTAATCCAGCCATTCATTTCGCCGACTGAGCCATCGCAACCCCAGATGTGGACACTGCGAGAGACGAGGGGGACTGACCTGATCGTTGTGACGGTTGATGCGATCGCAGGTGTAAATCACTTGGTGCTGAAGATTGATTATTGCCGCAGTTTGATTGATGTGCTGCCGTGGTGGGGGTGACCGTCGGTGGTACAAACTGAACATCGGTAATACTCGGGCCATAGTGTCCGCGCTATCAAGAGCTGGTGTGTTGCAGTTGACGTCATTTGCGGCCGAGGGGACGTGCCATCTATGATTGGAAGGATTTGCGTGAGTACTGAGTGGCACGTGGGTTGCCGGCTTGTGATTGGCTTGTTTGGAGTGTCGTGTTTGTTTGTGCAGTGGGTATCCATAAAATGTCATTAAGGGAAGGCCGTTACGTTAATCAGAACACGTTTTATGTGTCGCTTCAGAAATACAAACTCCGCCCCCCCCCCCCCTCCGAGTCGCGTGAACACTGTCGGGCTGATAGCCAACTTCCTCTCACACATTTTCGAACCACCAGTTCGTGCATCTGCGTGTACGACTCGTGTCTTGAGCTTTTGTGGCTCCGTCAGTGGCGGCGGTGTATGGTCATTGTTCTTGGCAAACGCACACAAGAAAAAAGTCCATGCGTGTGAGGTCCGGTGATCTGTGGGGCCATTTGTGAGCTTTATATTGTTAACACCGTGCATTTCACATTACATAAATTTATGTACTGTGGGGGCAGTTTGCGTGGCGCTTGTCCGAACTGAGCGTCGGTATTTTATTTGAGGCGTGCCCCCTGTACTCATTGCGGAACTGTACATACACAGTTACAAAATACGCTGTTTCATGTGAGCGTGAGGCACAAGATGCCTTTTTTTGGTCCGGACGCCATTTTGTTATACGGACGATTGTAGTGCTGCGTAGGGAGCATAATCTGCGTTAGGTTGCAGCATAGAGGCAAAGTTGCGACGTTGTCGGTCCGCGTTTTCCACTGCTACGTATTTCGGGTGTACCTTGAATGTACTCCGAGTATTCCAACATTCAAATCTTCAAGAACATTTACGGAATTTCTGTAATTTTTCTCTTCCCTTGATTTGCTTTTACAATTGAATGTTGCAGTCGGTCAACACAACGTTATGTTCAGGAAGTATAAGGCTACGTGTTTCGGCGACAAGTGATCTGCATTGATCAGGCCAATTACGAGAATACAAAAGGGGATGTGTTTTACAACTGTATTTCAGGTTGGCAAGCTAAAATATATTCGGAAGGATACAAATGACAGGAAAACGAGGAAGAAGACGTAATCAACTACTGGATCACCTTCAGGAAACGAGAATATGCTTGAAATCGAATGAGGAAGCGCTAGATCGCACCCTGTGCTGGCTTGGTTTGGAAGAGGCTTTGGACCTTTTGTAAGACAGATTAGGGAATGAATGAATGAATGAATGCATGAATGAATGAATGAATGAATGAATGAATGAATGAATGAATGAATGAATGAATGAAGATAATATATAGATACATGTATGTGTATACATAGTGCAAAAGATGCAGAACCCTCGAAACGTATAATTTGATGTTTATATGTGTAATTTCTTCTTTTGGGTTTGCTTGGTGGGTCTGCAGTGGATGTTAACTGACCTTCCGACCGTCGCTGTTGACGTGTTCTGGAGGGCTTCCTGATTTGTTTGGGGCCCGTCAGTTATATGTCAGGACGTAGCATTAAATGACGCCGCGACACCTTCCGCCCACAGCCTTCCAGTTCAGCTGTCCTGAAGTTACCGCATGCGGCCGTTATATGATCTGGGGTCTACAGTGTGGGAAACAAACAGCTGTAAGTAGGCCTACAGCAGAAGGAGAACTAACCTGCCTACAGTGTGGGAAACTGAAACAGCTGTAAGTAGGCCTACAGCAGAAGGAGAACTAACCTGCCCTACGAAGTGGCACCTGCCGTTCTGATGCTGACTTGTATTCGTCACGTAAACAGGCTACTCGCTCTTCGCCCGCATTTTCTGTCCAAGCAAATTCCTGGCTGAGAACTCGCAAATGCTGTGGCCACTTCCCTGCACTCCGCTGCCAGCTCAGCAGTCGTGGCCTCTAACCTTACCATTTTGTTGTACAGTGTGGAGCACCTCCCCTTGACGACCATACAGGCTTCCCTCCATCGGCCTGCATGACAGGGGTCTCAAGTGTCCGTCGCAGATGTGCGAAACAGGTGTTTGTAAGTCGGAGGCGGCCGCACGTTGCTTCCAGATGTAATGGCGCCTTGTCCGGGGCCGGGGCGGCGCAGTCGGTATAGCTACTCGGTATTGTCTGGACACCTCCGGGGTTCGGACCCCGGTTGGTGGAAGGAATTTTTTCTCCTCCGTGCCCTCAAAACCGCGGGGGGGGGGGGGGGGGGTAAAGCGGCTGGGACTTGCATAACCACCAACCTTCATCTAGCGCCGAGGTTGAAAATGGGTAGAGTACCTTCCCTGTATGCCTGCAGTGGCATGGTACGGGGCGACCTTTACCCTTACCTTTGTGATGCCGGCCGATCGGGTGTGTTGGTGTGGAATTCATGTCCGACTTCTCGGAGACTTACGGATGGCTGTCTTATACATGATTCCAGCAGACGGTAGCTACTAGGTATCGATGAGGTTTTCTGCTTTTTACTTGACTGTCTGTCTTCTGGCCGTGGGGTGGTGTAAATTCCCCTTTAGTCTAATTTGTGTGCCAGGCAGTGAGAGGGAGAATGAAACGATAAATTGGGGTTCGCTTCGTTACCATTACCGGCTCCTGTGTTTCTCATTCCTACTGTCGTCGCATCTCTGTTCATTGTTCTTCCCAAATTGAAACCTGCACGAGAGCAGTTTGCTGTAGCACCAAACAGTGTTTCAGAAATTAAGCAATGTGTTTGTTACCCATCGAATTGGCCTTTACAGTGAATTGTTGAACCCAGTCGTCTCTGTGGCTCTGTTTCTTTGCTCTGAGTTCACTGTCTTGTATGTTGCGATCTGATTGCCTTGCAGGGTCAGTTTAATGATGTTATCCCGGAACACGTGTGTTCCCATTCCTGCCACTGTGCACCATCTTTCTCCCACTTCTTCCTGGTTGGTAGCCGTTAGTCCTGTGTTCTGTGTAGCCAGACAGATCGCCCTAGCGTAATTTCGAATGGCTGTTGACGTCCTGATGCGATGTTGGACAAATAGCGCTATCGCCGACGTACCGGTCTAACAGAAACGCAGACGAATCGAACTTTCGGTTGCTGGCCCGTAATGGAACGAGCGTCTTCGACCAAGTGGGACAGAAGAGCGCGATACAGTGTGTGTTTCTTGGTGACTGGTGGTGGGGGCATTGTCATCGCCATCTCTGTTAGAAACCGCGCAGAAAGGAGGAAGGTCGTGTCTCAGTACTGCTTGCTGATTCGATTGCTATGCGCCCTCCTGCGCGCTGTGTGCCTGCAGCATAGCTAACAGTGCGCTTTATTGTCAGACGCATGTGTACACCATTTAACGGTGTCTTGTGTCTCGAAAATTAAACACCTCGGCGCATGCGCTGTGTAACACATTCGACGTAGGGCATCACGCTGCGGAGTGCATGTCACGTAGTGTACGTACTGCAGCTGCACGAGCCACTGTTGTGGCCAGGGGACGCTGCTTCGTACTCGCCATAGGAGGGTGGGAGGCAGTGCAAATGTCAACCGTCGCGTGCTTTTCCTCAGCCTCTCCAGGCAAGTGTCCCGCTCCTGCCGCAAGCTAACCCACGGTCGCTGCCTTCCATATCGTTCCAGTTTACGTGTTCACTAACCCTCGTGCAGATTGAGCTGCCGTCAGGGCTGTTAAATGAATCGGTAAGGCAGTACTGTGGCGCCGAGGAGAGTTCTTCTCAAGTACTGGGATT
Source organism: Coptotermes formosanus (assembly GCA_013340265.1). Taxonomy (NCBI): domain Eukaryota; kingdom Metazoa; phylum Arthropoda; class Insecta; order Blattodea; family Rhinotermitidae; genus Coptotermes; species Coptotermes formosanus. The sequence goes on from BLKM01000601.1 coordinate 746,809, forward strand.
CCCCGTTGTCAGTATTTTTTACCAGTGTGGTAAAAGCGTGTGGTGTCTTCTGTGGGGCAATTACCGTAAGAGACTGGGTAAGTGGTCTGGACGGGGGCGTACATTCTTCACAGGGTCACCAGACAGTTTGGAGGGTAGGACCAGACGAACGGCCGCCATCGGAGCGCCAGTTTGGGGATTCACGGCGCCACATCTGAGAAGACAGCAATATGCAGGTCACGTGACGTAACCGAGTTCTGCCACCCGCTCACGGAGCAGGCCGTTGTGTCCTCGCTACCCAGGGGCTATGGCTGAATTATTCAGCATGTCTGCTTCGGCTCGCTTTGCACGCAGCCTGTGGCTACAATCTGTGCTGTGGCGCTACAGAACTAGCAGCGAACACTCACTGCATCAAGCCATTTGCACTATAAACAGACGGAATTGCATGGTCAGAAATTGTTGTTGTTAGCGCCTTGTTAGATGTCGAAGACATTGCAAAATGTTTCGTATGTGCTTATAATCTCAGTCATGTGCACACATTTGGTGCCGAGCAGTTTCCTGCATGAGTCTTTTTGGGAAAGCTGGTTGGACTTCCGATTCGAACTCGACGTTAACCCTTTAATGACGACGCGTAAACTTTTATTTGATGATCCAGTTCGTACCGCGCAGTAAACACTTTTAATCTCGGAATAAAAACCAGTCAGTTGATGCTGTATAGGGAAGTAATCGCTGTTTGTGCTGAGATAGATACAAAACACATAAATACACCGTGTGGGCAGAGTGTAGGATTGTTGAGTGTTAAACCTGGCGGTACGTAAAGTAACCAGTAGGCTTTAAAGGGTTGCGTGGGCTGTACAATGAGACTTCCGATACCAGCGTTAAGCGGAATCCTCCTATCGCTTTGCCCCATTGTGCGTCCAGTTATGAGCTGTGTGTGACAAATTCATTGAAAAGGTCCGTTGGGTGTGCTTTCACTTCACTGCAGAGTGACTCAATACGTAGCGCAACGGAGGACTTGAGACGGAGCGGAATATTATGCTGCCTGTGTAATAACGCGTTGTCCGTTAACCTTTCAAAGCCTAGCGGTAACTTTACGTACCGCCAGGTTTAACATTAAAAAATTCTACGTGGTGCCCACATTGCGTTTATGTGTTTTGTACGGATCTCAGAACAAACAGCAACTTTTGCCTTATAAAACATTAAGAGACTGGTTTTTATAACCGAAGTGGAGAGTGTTTACAGCGCGGCACGCACTGAGTCCTTACATAAAACTGATACGCTTCGTCTTTAAAGGGTTAAGTGGCGGAATGTTGCCATAATGTGTTAGAAGTTTTGGATGAGGTTCGTAATTTTGTCGTACTGTTTTGGACATTGTTTCCCGATAGCCCGCGAAATGTTGCCTTTTGCGCGTCAGAAGCTCTGAGCTCTGTGACAGAACCGCTCCAGTGACCTTGTGTAGGCCTGCAGTCAGTATAGGTGAGGGCGGCTCTTTAGGCCTGCCGTCAAGTCTGTCCGTCCCATACCGCATAAACTCGCCTTTCAGATGCGCTGTGCAGAGAACTTGCTTTTAGCCTCGTAAGTGTTCCTCAGAATCTAGTCATGTGTCCATCCACATCTCACTTGCGTTCAGTCACGACTGTGCAGACTGGCAACGTCGCTTTGTGTTCATAATTACGGTGTGTTTCTCATGCGAACATCCACATCGCAAAACTAAACTGGCACCACTGAGTAGCTGCAGGGCTCAGAATTGCAACGTGACATACCTAAACACAGGGAACTTTTGTTAGAGTAACGTTTTAATCATGTTTTGCGTGCTCCTTATTGGTTATTTGCTGACGTGGTATTTGGCGTGCGGTAACGTCAGTGAATTTAATTCGGGAGATTTGTGGTTTGAATCTCAGCAGGGACACTGATTATGGGGACTTTTCGTGGCTTTTGTTATCAGCCAGTTCGTGTTCCATAGAGGCAGGTGCTGCGATAATACCGTGAATTAACACTGTGTAATTCGAGTCATTGTGTGCATTGTTTACAGCGGCTTCTAGACGGCCTTGTCCCAGTGGCCGCGCGGTCTGAGGCGTAGGTCTGCGACCGAGCGCTTGCTGGGATCGTGGGTTCGAATCCCACCGGGGGCATGGATGTTTGTCTTGTACAGTGTTTGTGTTGTCAGGTAGAGGTCTCTGCGACAGGCCGATCCCTCATCCAGAGGAGTCCTACCGACTGTGGTGTGTGTCTGAGTGTGGTCTAGTGAAATGTAAACAACCTCGACACGTACTGTGAGTAGGTAGAAAAGGGAAGGACTGCAAAGCGAAGTTACCGCCTTGAATTAATACTGCGTAACGTTTCTCCCTCGACGACTCAATATTATTGCGCAATACTTCATTGCGCTCGTGGGCTGCGAGTAAAGATGTTGACTGACCTGATGATGCTTGTGTGGCCACTGCTTTAGCCTTGTGTTTAACAAGAAAAGAGTCGCCCTGCATCAAAGGGTGGTGCAGACGAATACCACCGGACAGACACACACGCACGAAAATCTCATGACAGACTGAATGTCGAGGGAACCACACTGCTGAAACATAACTTTTTGTGCTTACGGTCCGCCGTTTGACGGGCTGCTCAAGATTTCTACCCCTAAAATCGCTCAAGAAATACTAACGTACGAGAAGCAGTCACCCACAGTCAGCGTTTATCAATTACGCTACGCAATTTGGCCACTGGAAATAATTTGGAAGGCCTGAAGTTTATAATGGTTAGATCTCAATCAACTGGAATTATTGCGCTGGAGACGCGTTGCTGCGCGGCGGACACACGGTGATTGCGCAGCACTGTCCACAGATTATTCAATATATTGTGCGACCCTTCAATATTGTAACGAGACGGTCAGTAACACTGTGCAGTATCAATCCTTGCACAGTGTTAGTGACCGTCTAGGGGCCGTTTAACGAAGTACGTACAAGTAGAGCATCACAGCAGTATATCTGAAAATGTGCGGCCGCTTGTTACTGTGCCCTGGCAGTGTCTGTCCTTGTATGGTGCGGTGGCAGTGACATCTCCGGCCTTGGCATTATCTTCATTCAGTGATAGTGGCAGTGCTTATTGTTGTATGATAGGCCCGTTAGTGACAAGGGAATTGCCTCTCCTAGGTGTATCCTTGCAGTGACAATGTCTTACGTGTCCTTGTAGAGACTTCTTAAAGTGATTATGGCGGCGAGTGTCGCCATATCTTTTCCTCTATGCAGCAGTGCGTAACTGCCTCTGGCACGAAGATATCCTGGTGCGTGAAGACACTGCAGAGTGAGGAGGAAATGCGAGTGTTCATATATTTGAGCAGTTTGCGTAGGCAATTAACGGCGATTGGATGAGCACACCCGTCTGCTGGTTATATGCTTATTGGGCCCAGTGGCGACGTCGTTACCTGGGGTAGTGTAGCATGACGCGTCGGGGTAATGGGTCGCGTGATTGCGTTGATCAGGGAGCAGCGTCTCGCGCTCGGTGCCAGTGCTTGGGGGCTGAGACTTCCTGAATTGGGTAAGAAATTACCCGCTATTGGTGGAACTTAGAGGAACCGTGCTGTGACGACAGAACCCGTCACTGTCTGTAGCTGCCAGACGAATTCAGTCCGCGTATTTACACTCTTGGTCTGGAGGTTGTGTGTTATCCTTGCAGGTGACGTGAATCTTATGGAACAGGCAGCGAGTGTCAACTGATGTAAAGTGGCGGACATTTGTGAACTCGAAAATAGAATTTGAGGGTCCATAAAAGACGAGCGATGTGGTGGCAAGTGAGAGACGTTGGTCACATGAAGAGGGACTGAGCTGTCCCGGCACACCGTCACAGTTTGGCGGCCAGTACGGCAGTAGAACTGTGAGGAAGCTGCCAGGGTACCACCAGTTTCTATAGGCTGTCTTTATTTATACTCGTGTAGAACGACTGCTTAAGTTTTAGTATCTTCTTTCGCAGAGCGGGGTCTCTTGTTGTGGGAGACCCTTCTCTGTTTTTACGTTAGTTTGTGTGTTTTGTTGGACTTTATAAGCAGGTGAGCCAACACCTGAGCGTGAATTCGTGCAGGTGAACTGCGGGTAGAATGGCAGGTGAGCTGTCAGCTTCACGCTTCGACTGATTTACTTTATGCTAACAGTGCCCACGGGGCCGCGGTAGCGCAATTGGTTGAGGCACTGCGCTACAAGCCGGAAGGTCGCGGGTTCGATTCCCGATGGTGTCATCGGAATTTTTCATTGACATAATCCTTCCGGTCGCACACTGGGTTCGACTCAGCCTCTGACAGAAATGAGTACCAGGAGTATTTCCTGGGGGGTAAAGACGGCCGGTGCGTAAGGCCGACAACCTTACCACCTTCACGTGCCGATTGTCTATAAATCTGGGAGCCTCAACCTCCTGGAGCTCTCAGGGCCTGTCCAGGCCTATAATAGGATTTCTTTTTTAGCAGTGCCCACACACGAAGTGTGGTGGTGAAGGAAGAAGCTTCTGGGTTTTAATGGCGCGTCCCTCATTCCAGTGAAATTACCGCCTTTTCTCTGTCGTAACAGTTGAGTTACTTTTTCGTGTCCCCATTACATTTGTGGCTGCAGGCAGTAAGTTCTTGTCCCATTCTACCCCAACGCTTGTCTGCTATTCTGCCGTTCTCTCTGCCTAGTGACAGACCCTTTGTCCCGTGCACGAGGCAGCCTTACAATTTTAAGGGGAAGCGTCAGAGATTAATTTCATGTGCACAGGTGTCTGCAGTGGTGTCAGCGCTGTGCGTTTTGTGCGAAATGCCTGAACAGACGCCTAGGTTATAGTCAACCTGATTTGGTTGCCTTTAATGTATGACATCTCTGTGGTCTGTCTATCATAAGTGTATGTTTTATTTGATTCTACAGTCAGACCAAACAAGTCGTTGAACACACGTTTTAGGGTCGATTCACGTTACGCGGTACGACACGACACGACAAAATATTCTTTTATGGTTTTCACATGCTCGAATTCGCATTAGTCCGTCACCGACAGCTGACGACAAAGACAATTTCCCTGGGGTTGAGAGGAGAAAACATTTCGCCTGTCTGTTAACTGACGTTAGATGTGAGTGCACGCTGGTTTTGTCATATCGTGTCGTGCCGTGCCGTGCCGTGTAATGTGCATCGACCCTCATTGCCAACTAGTTTTGTCTTATAACGGAGCCGTCACCAGGCCGTAACAAGAACATGCAAAAAGGGAGGGAGCTACCTGCAACATACGGCGTTTGTGGCGTAGGGTTTTGTTCGGACCTGACATTGGCTGTCTTACGGGCCGGAACCGGTTGCCAAGAAAACGTGTGTTGAACGACTTGTGTTCTGATTGTAGAGTCAAATAAAATGTGTGCTTATGATTTGGTTACGTTTTGTTACGGACAGCTGCTGTGAAAACAGGGTTGAAGATAAACATAGACGCATGTAGGCGGCGCCTGCTTATTGCCAGAGCGTTTTAACGAGGCCATATCCGGAGTCGCGGGATGTCAAAATTGTCGCGCGCGACAGCGCTAGAGGTCGGGGCGAGTTGTGGAACCCGTAGTAAGATTGTCTTGTTTTTTGATGTGTGTTTGTTATTGCCCTGGGACTTTGTACTGATACGGAGCGCGTACACAGTTCTGGGAATGTCTGCTTCCAGTTGTCACTAGAATTCAGTGCTGGCCTGTATCAGTTGGATGTAACTGCCACGCTTTTGCGTTATGCCGATATGGAAATTTATAATTTCCCTGCAAAATTACTATTTGTAGCAATGTTCGTATGTCTGTAGCACTAGCTACGTGTACTTTCTGCTGTGTCTTAAACCCAGGGCTGTGCAGTCGGTACATAAAACCTCCGACCCCTCCGTTTTTAAACCTCCGACTCCGTTTTTAAACCTCTGACTCCTCCGTTTTTAAACCTCCGACTCCTCCGTTTTTAAACATCCGACTCCGACTCCTCCGTTTTTAAACCTCCGACTCCGACTCCTTCACAGAAGCTCAGTATGGGTTACATGACAACGGTAAACCTACTAAAGTGATAAAAGGTACCATAAGACGTTTCGTCACCACCACGTGAATCTTCAGGCTACTGGTTAGACTTATAACCTATATTTAAGTATAAGTCTAATGGTTACTGTAGCTGTCAGGGCTCTGGGGTTGGAGTATCTAGTTAAGGTTTTAGACTGAGGCCGGAGTCGGAGTCGGTACATTTTTACCGACTCCGATTCCACCTAAAATTCCTTCCGACTCCGACTCCACTCAACATTCCTTCCGACTCCGCCTCCTTCTGCACAGCCCTGCTGAAATCGTTCATTAGGAACGTGTCTCATTGCTGTGGTGTTTGTAACCAGAGCCAGCAGATGTGCAGACTTTGTTCCTGCACAGTGCGGCTCTTTTGATGTGCGCTACTTGTCTAGCTCACTGCCTTTCCCGATGCAGTGTGCAAATTGTCACGAAGAATGCACAAAATGTCGTCACGTTTGCAGAAGAACCGTATCTGTCTACCGCAAGTATTTATTTCGACGCTGCGGCCCCCGCTAGCTCACTCTTTGTTGAATCGTTCAATTGAATTCACAGTTGCCGGCTTTGGCTATGCAGTGCGATGAACATCATCAGTTGATGCAAACTGTTCTTACACTCCGCAGCGCTTGTGACGGTGGTACGGTTTTGTGAGTGTAGAATGACACAGCCGTCTGTACCCTGCAGCCTAGTGTTTCGTTTGTAAATAGATGCCAGTGAGTGAACACGGTAAAGTAAGTCACCATGAATATATAACGATTAGAGAAAGGGGTGGCTGGGGAAACCGGTTTGGGAGGACTAAAATGCTGCATCCAATTTCCTGACATCGCAAAGACATTTATTAACCGCGACAGTGAATTGAAAGTGGTGGAGCGCGCCCACCTAACTGCACACACCGCATTTGCACTCACTTTTATTAATGGCGCAGAACAGTTCGTTAATGTGCTTGAACAGACGTCGAATTCATGCTGCGTCGTCGTGATTACAGTGAGGCGCGTACCACTGCCGCCGCCGCCGCAGCCAATAATAATAATAATAATAATAATAATAATAATAATAATAATAATAGATAATCGCAGCACACAATCCAGATATAATGATTAAAAACGAGAAAGAGAAAGCACGCGTACTGACAGATGTGGCGGTACCAGCGGACAGAAACGTCACGCAAAAGGAAGCAGCAGAGAAACTGAAATGCAAGAGTTCACGTATAAAGATACAAGGAATGTGCAACACGAAATGTGGGAGTATAGCAGTGGTAAGAACTGCAGCCACCGGAACGGTAACAAACGGTTTAAAGAAACATTCGGAAGCCACGCCAGGAGAACATTCGGCAGATTCAGTACAAAAGACGGCTGTACTTGGAACAGCAGACGTAATGCGGAAAGTGCTGCAGTCTCTGTGTGACTGGAAGCCTGAACGGTGGGGGTGGCCGCTGGGTCAAGGGGAGAAGTGCGGGGGAGAAATGGCCTGTGGCGAGAAACGTAATAATAATAATAATAATAATAATAATAATAATAATATAAAGACCTTATAACAGAAATCCAGCGCATTTGGAAGGTAAATACAAAGGTGCCGCCAGTAATAATAGGGGCAACTAGAACCATTTCAAAATCCCTCAGAAAATACTTGAGCAGCGTACCGGGAAAGCACGATATCAAGGAAGTGCAGAAAACAGCTGTACTGGGCACAGCACACACACTGCGGGAAGTGCTAATGTAGAAGCACAGCAGAGTTTAATATTGCAGACAGCGCTGTATGCACCATTAACAGTACGTGCGGGATAGCTGCGGCACTGTGTGCCCTAGAAACGTGGTTTGTTTCAGGTACACAAGTGTGAATACCCTGCGTAAAGGGGATGTTGATGATAATGATAGTGTTTCTAGGTCAGAATTAGTGATTAACTTTTGTGGACACGGTAACGAACTTTCGGACTGCATGATACGTGAATACTTGTGCGAATGCTGGCTTCGCAAGGAGGACTCGCCGTCGAGGCGCTAATTGTGATCCTGCACGGAACCCAGCGCCGTGGTGGGCCCGCGTGTCCTGCATTTCCGCTTGAGGTCAGAAACCGTGCCTCTAGGTGTAAACACTAGTTCCAGCCGTCGTGATTGAATGATTTTTGAGAGGTACCGGGTGCGATTCTCTCCTGGGTGAGGCGCTGGTCTTCCGCTTGCTGATGTCTGTATATTGCCTCCAGCTCGTTCGTTCCGTCCTCTTGCCAGTTTCATTTTCACAGTCGTCAGTTCTTTCGACGCTTATCTTGATAAAGTGTCGCAGAATAAATCAGGAGTAGAAGACGTTAACGTGTATTTATTTATTTATTTATTTACTTCTGTAGCCGGAACTCAAGTAAGGAACTTGTATTCGAGACAATCTTGCCAGCATTTATGCGTGAGTAATTGTGTTTTGCGCTGTAATAGGGTGTGCAGTGTAATGTAGCTGTTCGCTACAAAACAAATTTTGTGTTTGTAAAAATGCTACATGTTTCGACCCGATTTTGTCGGGACCAGGGTTGTAAAAATATGTGAAGGGGTCCATTTGGATATCGTCGTAGTATTGAGTTACGAAACAAAAGGGGGTTTAATTTATCGAGATCAAAACAAATGCTGAAAATATCGAGCAGCACACCGTTAGAAACATGTTTGTTGAAGGTTCGGCATGTTTCGGCGGGCCGCCATGATCAGGAATCAAGTGCGTACTGTAGACCCTCGAATTAACTGACCTCTCGTGTACGGATTTCGGAAATAACGGACGAGTCTGTTGGTTCCGAAATTTTCGTCCGCAGTGGGAGTGTGTGACAGTAGCGGGCTTGGCTGTTAAGTAGCGAAGCTGCCGCTAACGTGGTGGACACGGACACGGACACGGACACGGACACGGGCGCGGACACGGACGCGGACACGGACACGGACACGGACACGGACACGGACACGGACACGGACGCGGACACGGACACGGACACGGACACGGACGCGCGCGGTCTGTGCCGACAGTTGCGTGGAGGTGGTAGTGTGCTGCTCTTTTCGTTAACGTGGATCGTGGATTTATTATGTTCGTCTGACGTTTATTGAACAAGCATAGTTAAACAGCTCTCTCAGAAGTGGCTACATGTGGCAGTGGTAGGTTTTTGGGTGTTGCACATCGTGTCGTGTTCAGAAAATAACACGAAGTTTCGGGGTGTGGACCCCGGCCACTTATCAGGCGAGGGGCGCTGTCGGAACCGACTCATTACGTGGCTGCTGCTGCCCACTGTTCCTCGTGAAGCCAGGACGGGGACGGTTTTCGAAATTTTATATGTTTTTTAATACAAGAAGTCCAGAAACCCAGCAGTATTAAGCACAGTATGTTTTTGTACCTGAAAGAGAACCCGCCACCTGTCCCTATCCTGAGCCAGCTCAATCCAGTCCATGCCTCCATCCCACAGCTTGAAGATACAGTTTATTATTATCCTCCCATCTATGCCTGGGTCTCCCAAGTGGTGCCTTCCCTCAGGTTTCCCCACCAAAATCCTGTATGCACCTTTCCCCTCGCCCATACGTGCTGCATGCCCCGCCCATCTCATTCTTCTCGATTTTATCACATATACATCTGTAAACAGTAAAGACTGGGTTAAGTTTCAAGTCATATTGTTTTCTACAAGGACGCTGTCTTCCGGACATTATGTATGTATGTATGTATGTATGTATGTATGTATGTATGTATGTATGTATGTATGTATGTACGTACGTACGTACGTACGTATGTATGTATGTATGATATTTGTGGTTCTCACAGCGGCGTATGGGAGGATTCAAGTCGTTTGTGTTGACGCTGTGTCGTGTGAGTGGTTCTCGACGTTTCGAACGTGGGTACTACGGTCCTTAGAAACGTCGGGAACCACTCACCAAATGACACAGTGTATTATCCCAGAAAATCTGAATCCTCATTTTACAGCCCTTTTACACGTAAATGTACCTTAAAGTGAGTATTCAGGTCTTCGATCACCTGTTAACATACTGTCCAGTGGCACAGGGTCACATCCCAGAAGACTCGAACTTACGGTAACACGGCTGTGAGGACCTCGTACCTTTACGAATCTTGAATTCGTTGCTTTGCATCCGGCCGAAATAAGGTTCAGATGCGAACGCCCCACGCTAGGTCTTTCGTACATATGGAGGGCCTCTGACAGCCTAGTATGGAGCAGTTGCGAACGTTGGCTAGCAGAGGAGAACGGAATAAAAGAGGGGAAATGCCTGATCCGATGTCACTTTATCCCCCACTAATTCCACATGACGTCATATACAAGTGTCTCTAAAGTTCGTGTTGATTGGCCAATACTCAACACTCCAGGCTGCAAAGAGCACAGGGCAGCAACGTATAGCATTTGTTCTTATACAGCTTCAATAACCTGTTTTCCCTCTTGATCAGTAGTGACATCTGGCGGCAATAGGGCACAGAACTTGTATAATTTTAAGAATTCCAATTCAACTTTTTAATAACACGTGTCGTAGTGTAAATACACATGAAGGCCCATATAATATTTGTTACAAATATATTAACGTATTGATTTATTTTCTTCCGTCAGTAAGCAACAGAAAATAACTGTACCAGGTTCGATCAGTAGATGTCACCCTCTAGTGATATGGGGGCGGAGAGGGAGGTGTGGAAGCAGGTGTAAGGCAATGGGCAGCATGACCACCCCTTCCCCTCCTTCACCTCCGTTTTCTTGTCGCAGTCGTGTGGATAATGGCGTCGCGAAAGTGGAATGTAACGCGTGTGTCAGATACGTTTAATTTGTTTGTGATGTGTGCTGTTTTGTGCTTCTTCGCGTGACGAAGTGTTGAATCCTTTAGAAGTGTTACAATATTGCCTTTGTGGTGTCATTTTAAATTCTAATGAAGTTGCAAACTGATTGCCAGTTAAGGGTGATTGTGAAGTGGGTAGGACTGAAACGAACTGGACATGTCTTGTGACCGCCGCCATGTCCTTCGCCGAGACGCGGAGAAATACAGTGAAATATGTAACGCGTAATGATACGTCCAGTGTTCGATGCAGCTGTTTAAGGGTAAGTTTAATTCAGCCTACAGTGAATAAGGTATTTATAAAGTAATACAGCATTGGAAGGAAGTGCAATATGTTGTCGCTTTTCATAGAAATTGGAATGGCGCCATTAATATTGCTTACCCGCCTGGGCCATGGCACGGCCTTAAATAAAAAATTACACCAGAGGGAACATTGTTTAGGATATTTCTCTGCTATTTTATATCTTTGTGTTTAACCACTTAAAGACTGAGATTGCGCTGAATTGTATTACATTCTAAGTCCGTACCGCGCAGTAAACACACTCCGTCTCGGTTATAAAAACCAGTCAGTTAATGCTGTACAGGGAAATAATCGCGGTTTATTCCGAGCTCCATACAAAATACGTGAATAAAGCTGAATTATATTACAGGCTCAGATCGTACCGTGCAGAAAACACAGTTCTGTGCATTTACATGGCGGTCCATGAAACTCCAACATCGGAGTGTTACAGGCGTTACGATTTACGGGTATTTCTTTGCTATTTTATATCTTTGTGATTAACCATTTAAAGAGTGAGATTAAACTGAAATATTTAAAGACCCAGTTCGTACCTCGCAGTAAACACTCCGTCTCAGTTATAAAAACCAGTCAGTTAATGCTGTATATGGGCAGAACGTTAGAGCGTTACAGACCATTACATTGTTTTGTCAAATTATGTATAAGATTACAATTAGCGATGGCTTCCAAATAAAGTGATGGTGCTAACTGGACAGTTGTGTGCAGTATTGTGTTATGCATTATCGGACACCCCCCCTCCCCACCTGTTTGTCCGTTAATTCGAGGGTCTACAAAACAAGTGGAAGGACCGGAAATGCTTTCAGGCTTTATGGTGTGAACAAGCATAGAGGTAAAAATATAGACAAATGAAGATTAAGACTGTATGATATAAAATACTGTGTTTACAAGCAAAGTGTGCCAACAGTTATTGTCTTCATGATACGAGATGCATACACCTGTAAGTTACGTCAAAATTCGTGTACGTACCTATGTGTCATACCGTATTGGCCCTTGCTGTGCAGTGGCGCTAAGTTGCGCGACTGCATGTTCATGAAGCAGCATGTTGCTTTAGAAGCACTCTTCCGATGTAACGATCTCCTGCAGATTTATGGATCCGTGCACGTGGGCGTCGTGTTCGCTGCTGGCAGGTTATGAGCTGTTTACTTGTTGTTTCGTCAAACAGGTGTGGATGCCCTGTTTCTCCGCGTGCTGAGCTGTGGATGTTTGAAAGAAACTTGACAGGGTTTTATTTGCAGCATGCGCACTGTGTTGCTACCGGACGGTTTTTGTTTTGTTGCGTGTCGGTCCCACGCACACGTTACGTTGCGTGGCACTCAGCTCGGATGTATTTCATAAAGCCGCTCGTCATACAAAAGACGTGGAACGTTGCATTAAATTCGGCTGGCACTGAGACGTGTAGCTTTTGTGCGACGCCTTTTGTTAGTTATTAAATCCTTGGGTCAGAGGCGGTAAGAGTGCAAGTCTGACATTTCATATTTTCCTTGCGATGATGACAAGATGCAGTGGGGTGACTCATTAACGGGTCCTGTTGTACGTGGCAACCAGCAAGATTCTCCCCTAATTGTTTGTATGTACTGTCAGTGCTGGTGGCTTTGGGAGGTTGGATTTCGCAGTTCTTCCCTCTTCTACCTGTTCACAGCAGGTGTGGAGGGTTTTTGTGATTTTCACTTGATCACACTCAGACACACACCACAGTCGGTAGGACTCCTCTGGATGAGGGATCGGCCCGTCGTAGAGACCTCTACCTGACAACACAAACACTGTAAAAGAGAAAAAAAATCATGCCCCCGGTGGGATTCGAACCCACGATCCCAGCAAGCCCTGGGCCGCAGACCTACGCCTTAGACCGCGCGGCCACTGGGATCGGCAAGGTTGGATTTACGACTGCATTAAATCAACATCAAGGCGAGGTACAAAAAACGAACAGTTTAAACGTGAAGTAGGACGCCTCTTAAATGGGTCACAGTTAAACCAAGATTGCAGATGGTTTAGGCCCACTGCGTGACGTGTCACGGCGTCACGGTGCACGCGCGAGTGTAATTAAATTTACGCCTATAAGGAAGTTACAGCTCACACCACCGGTGGTCATCAAAGTTAGAATTTCTTAACACAATTATGTGCATGTCCCTGCTGCCTGAGTGTACGTAAATCGGGCAGTGAGTGTGGGAAGTCGGAGCCAATGAGGGGACAGCAACCTGATGCGACACACCTCAAACTGTGACCCTGTAAGTGCTGAGGACCGATCCCAGTGGCCGCGCGGGCTAAGGCGTAGGTCTGCGGCCGAGCGCTTGCTGGGATCGTGGGTTCGAATCTCTCCGGGGGCATGGGTGTTTGTCTCTTGTACAGTGTTTGTGTTGTCAGGTACAGGTCTCTGCGACGGGCCGATCCCTCGTCCAGAGGAGTCCTACCGACTGTGGTGTGTGCCTGTGTGTGATCAAGTACAAGTAAACAACCTCGACACCTGCTGTGAGCAGGCAGGTAGAAGAGGGAAGGACTGCGGAACGAAGCGAAGTGTTGGTTTCTGGCAGTAAGTACATGACCTGCATCACAGGGATCGGCCAGCTGATCAGGAAGCAGCGGCGGGCTGCTGTAAAGGACAGAATGCATGGCACGGACGGTGTTCTAATTTGTTCAGTTCGGTGGTGCTCGACGGGGCTCCGCATACGTCATTTTAGGCGCGTTCGCGAAATTGCGAAAAGCGAGTTAGTTTCATCATATCTGTTCGCACGTGTAGAACAACTCGGCTCCCACTAGGCGGATTTTCATGAAATTTGATATTCGAGTATTTTTCGAAAATCTGTCGAGAAAATTCGAGTTTCAGTAAAATCTTACAAGCATAACGGGTACTCTACATCAAGACCTATGTTCATTTATGATAATATCTCGCTGAACTCGTCTCAGAATGTGAAATGTTTCAAAAAAATGTTGTACCGGAATTCAAAACACATTTATGTTCAGTAATTTTTTCCGAAAGTCGTGCCGTTTGTGGGATGATGTGGGAAAATATGGCAGAGCCGGACAGGGCACGGATGACAATATAATACGGCGCATGCGTATTGCATGCTGTATAACTGAGACTGCAGGCACGCACTCAGAATATGTAGTACTTACTGCTTTCCACGGCAACATTGGTTATGCGAACGCGCCTCTGTGTAACGTTATACGTAGATTGTCCCTCTTGTTTCTGTCTGAAAGTAAATCCGGGCCTTTAATTTATTTGGACATACTAACTGCGCATGAAGTGACATAAACTGCGCATGAAGTGAGCTGTACTTAGTGCTTCTGTGCAGCAGAAATAAAAAAACGTGTTATTTTGCGGAACGGGCGACAAGAAATTTTATCGCTGCACGTTACCGAAACGTCTCATCTGCGGAGGCCATTTTCTCGCACTGAATGTGCACACGTGACGTGGGTTTTATTGTGGTGATAGATGATAGATGGCACTGGTTGTCGTACGTACGTACATACGTACACACATACATACATACATACATACATACATACATACATACATACATACATACATACA
>BLKM01000601.1:766393-777822 GCA_013340265.1 Coptotermes formosanus
ACACATACATGCATACAAACACATACATACATACATACATACATACACACACATACATACATACATACATACACACACATACATACATACACACATACATACATACATACATACATACACACATACATACATACACACACATACATACACACATACATACATACATACACACACATACATACATACATACATACATACACACACATACATACATACATACATACACACACATACATACATACACACATACATACATACATACACACACACATACATACATACACACACACACATACATACATATATACATACATACATACCTACGTATATACATACATACATATACACATACAGACACATACATACATACACACACACATACATACACACACACATACATACATAACACACACACACACACACACACTGCAGTATAATACGGTTTATTTGTAATCTTCCGATGCCCATAACTTCCGGTACCCGTTCCCGTTTATTAACACTATTTTCAGGCCCCTCACGCTATAGAGCGCCTCTCTTGGTTTCACGATGCCCTGGTTTCAAATATCGACCCGGACAGCGGCTGTACAAGATGAGGTTTCTCTTGGATTTCCTGCCTGGCTCCCTGGCATACGGCGGGCAGTGCCAAAACTACGGCACGTGGCGTTGCTGAGGCTTCCCTGAGCATTATTCAGTGATACCTCGCCTGCCAGTGGTCGCTGTGCGGGTATAGGCCGAACTGCTCACGGCGTCGCGTGCCGCAACTGCAACGTGAAGGGCGTTCAACAGAGCGTTTGCATTAGGAAACATCTGTGCGCTGCTGCGTGTTCGTAGTCTTCAGAAAATACTGACAGATAAAACAAAGCGGCCTTGAACTCTCCGTGTTTTGGCTCGTGTCAAGAAAACGCACGACTGTCCAAGATCAGCGCCAACAGCGTATGTGGGGCATTGTGTGCTCATGTCTGCCGTGTGACGCCAGTGCGGCTGTGACGCCATTTCACATGCGGACCGCGCCACACTGGAAAGTCGTTCGTCAGAGTTAATTAGAACAAACCAACAATTATGCACAGAAGTCACAACGTTGTATTTACACCGACATTATCCATGCGTGTTTCAATGGACATGCCGTCATCTTCTGGGGATGCAAAGTGTTACATGTGCCAAAGCATCAGGACGTGTCAATTCTTCCTACATGCATCAAATCTGGTCTGTTATAAAAATCTAAGGAACGAGCAGCGTATCCGTGTAAAGTTAATTAACTCTTCTCTGTAACGTAGTTTTTGTACTAAAACTCAGTCGTTAGGTATACATACAATAAAATGTATATTTTATTAAAATGTATATTTTATTGCATATGTACTGTGTGGATTTCACGTAAGTGAATTTCAGCCGTGTCGGAACATGTTCTACACGACAGTCTCTTGTGGACGCAGTAGTATCGAAACATGTTGCCGTTTGCCCTGTAAAATTACCGGGTCTTTAATCGTGTGGCTGACACACATACCTGCGCTCCTCGAAATGTGCGTTCCCCGGCACTTGCGGCGCTGGCTTCTTCAAGGATAAAAGTGCTGTGTGTTGCAGGTTAGTGCAGAGCAGTGCTTTACAGCCAATGGTATGCCAAGTTACTTGGGAAGTACTGCTGTAAACGTGTTAATCGTATTCAAATGTGTTCTAAGTTTATTTAAGGGCAGGGACAATCATTTATGAAGAATTTATCAAGTTAAATTAGATCAGTATTTAATTTTATTAATTTTTTGATTGCGTGGGGGAGTGGGGGTATGCGTAGACGCTTTGTTCTGGTAGCGGTGCGTGAGGAAACGACGGCTGAAGGGCAGTGGTCTATAAGACTGCAAATTCGCCCCTGTACCACCCGGACGTCTCTCACCGGCGTTGTCTTTACATGCGGCCAACAGCAGCGGCGTCGGTTCCATTGTCAGTTCTCTTTCAGTGTGTAACCCGGCGTGTGTGAACCTCACCGCGGTGTGTTAGGTTACAGGCCTGTGTGCCATGCACAGGGGCGCGCATGTGTGTTCACATGTGTCAGGCTTTCTGTTTGAGTGTGTGCTGGGCCCCTCTGCAAGGCGTTTCTCCCAACTTTTAAGTTATTCACTATGTAATTCGAAATGCAAATAGCGTAATCGCATAACCCATTGTAACCGCCAGGACGGTTAGTTTTGGCTGACATAAAGGAACGTCTGGACACCCCTTGTCGTAATTCTTTATATTTGATGGCTGTGGCGTGGGGTGTTTGTTGTCTGGCTGTACTGTGCCTGTCTTCTCGCTAATGGACGCGAAACACTCGAGTCAGATGGGAATAGGTGCGGGGTAAATAAAAGATGTAGCCGGCCTGAGAGCAGCAGGGGACAAGTAATATGATAGAAATGGCGCAGAGGAAAAGGAAACGAATGGCACAGCCGGAGGAAGCCGCGCCGTGATGCTGCAGTTTGCCATTTAAATGAACTCTTCTTTCCATTGCCTCGTTACGGCAAGACCACTACTGCGTTGACTCAGTTGCCATTGCGTTATTTCGTTCTGTTACGTAAAAGTATGATGCGATGTCCCCATTTTAACTTGTAACTGAAACATTTTGTGAATGTCTTACCATCAGTGCACTGCACCTACTCGGCACTAGGGCTAACAGTACTATCAGTTATCAAACTATCCAGAGTGTCATTCATCAACCAAACCGTAATAACAAATAGGGAAACCAAATTAATGAAATTCATAATATTTACATTACTACTCTCCCTGGGAGGGCTTCCGCCGTTCCTAGGATTTCTACCAAAATGACTTATCATCCAACGAATAACTATAAACAAGCTAATGCCATAGCAACCGTCATAGTAATTGCATCACTAATCACATTATACTACTACCTCAAAATCGGGTTTGTGCTTAAAACACTGTTCCGTCATTAATGCCGATATGGGGCCGTGCGAACGTCTGAGGTGGGGCCGAAAGTAACCCCACTGAGATATGGTGTCGTAAAATTTGTTGCAGGCCGCTTAAGCAGCTTTCGTGGGGCCGAATTCGTAGGCCTTTTGGCAAAACGATTCCTAGTCTCGTCGTGTCTGTCCGTCCGTGTGCCGTCTGTATCACAGCCACCCGCAGTTCACTTATTTCGGTGAAGATTTATATTCGGGATTTTTGTCGAATCTTGTCGGCACGTCCCTTTTTTGTTGCAAGTGGGACAAGACGGCGGACACTTTGCGTGAAGACCCACGCACGTTTATGTGATTTATGTTTGTAATGGAGACAGCGTGCTCTCTGTGAGGTACGTACTGGGGCCTGAGAAAGGAACTCACGAGCAAAATATCTCTGCTTTTACGATACAAGTGTGGGAAACAGGATATCGTTCCATTTGCGAGAGACGTTCAAGAAATGGGATTGCTGGAACTTCGCGAGGTAAACACAACACCGGGCAGAGCCACAGAAGCAGTTCGTTGTCTGAACGTAACGCGCAGATGCGTGCATTTCAGATCTGTATACTCGTTCGTTAAACCAAGCAAATGCACAGTGTCGAGTGTATATGAACAGTACAGACGCTACTACGACATGTTTCGGTAAAAATAACCCCTACGATCTTCAGCAGTGCGTGTGCGACTAGTCACTAGACTCCGACACACAGCACAGCGCAAGCACCGGGACGCGGTCGACTTTGGATTGAGAATTGTACGACATGCTTGCATGTACGGGGTGTTTCAAAAGTCACTTTACAGCTTGGAAAGCTTATATAAATTTATATAGAGGATGTACACAACATTTTTAAATGTAAGCAGGTAGGCAAACACATCAAGTTTCACCTCGGACAGTTATGATTCGATATGACTTCCATTTGTGATGCGGCAAACGTCCCACCTGTATTCTGTTTCTTCCGACACGCGATGTAGCATCTCTGGCGTCACTTCTGCAACTGCGGCGGTAATTCGAATTCGGAGCTATGCGACATTTGCAGGTAGGGTGGCACGTACACTCGGTCTTTGACAAAACCCCACAAGAAAAAATCCAGTGGAGTAAGATCGGGGGAACGAGGTGGCCATGGTATCGGCGCCGCTCGACCAATCCACCGACCTGGGAAACGGGTGTTGAGACACTTGCGGACGTCTCTATGGTAATGAGGGGGTGCGCCGTCTTGCTGGAAGTGCATGCATCCTTCGTGGTCATCTTTGCCAAACTGTGGAAGAAGGAACTGTTCGTGCATGTCCAAGTTGTAAAGCGACTTTCGAAACACCCTGTATAATGCCGCAGTCTGGGAGGTCTTGACCACCAGCCACAGCGATTATAATAATTTTATTCTGTGCGAATCATATTTCCTGTCTAAGAAATGTTTTAACTGTATCTTAGTTGTAAGATTTTAAACGGCACGTATATAGACAGCTAATATCAACTGCAGGCCGTACTGCAGGTTATGCAACCTTGTAAATATTGTTTTACGTTTTGTAGCTAGTTTCAGCCTCGGCAGAAGTACGCCCTGAGGATCGTATCTTTTTGCTTAAACACGTCTGAAATTTAAAACTCTCTAAATCGATTGAACAATTGTATATTGTTAAAATGTACCGGACTGGAATATTGCGGTGCCATTAAATGTCTTGTGTCACGGCGAAGAAACCTTCCTGTCAGTGGGTAAGGGAAGTGAGGTTCCCACGGCAATGAATGTCTGGTCTACTAGGTGTGTAGCAAGATTTCGGTGGGGACTGATGCTTCTGTCTTCAGGGTGTGAAGCAGTGTTCTAGACTGAGGCACTATGTATGAAACGCCCACGGGACTGTACGGTTTTGCAGCCCGCAACACCGTCTCCCTAGGCTTCCTCTGACGTTCAAAATTTTGCAGTTTACATTCATGGTGGAGGGGTACGTGACGAAACAGTTAGACGCCCCCATTTTGATGCACTGAATTATATAACAACGCACGTGTTTTACCGATGCAGTAGTTGCTTGCAGTGTAGGGCCTGTGCGAGGTGTGTGGAGTGCCTGGCTGGTGCCCGGTGGGTGAAGACACTGTCACTTCATCACGTGCCAGCAGCGTCTGACGTCCGCACAGCCTTCTGTGCGGTAGGTGCCTGACTTCGTGACTGTGTTGCAGACCGGCCAGTGCGTGAAGCTCAGCAGCCACTTCCGTACAGCAGAAACATTAAGATCTCGTGGAGTTCCACCGCCATGCCTCCATTTACGCTCTCGTGTCGTGCGTATGGCGAGTCTTACTTTATCTCCATGAAGAGAAATGGAACTTGGATAGCTCAGTCGGTATAGTGACTACGTTACGGCTTGGACTATCCGGGGTCCGAGTCACGGCAGGGACAAGGGGCGCCTCTCCTCTCCAGGACTTGTATATCGCCTCCGGAGTGTATCCAGCGTCCTCTTCATTGGATTGTCGCTAGGGGTCAAGTGGCTGGGACGTTGATGTTACCACCATCTAGTGCCAGGGTTAAGAATGAACGGAGCCATACCGCTGCGTTCCGCCATGCCTTCCTTTCGTGCACGGTATCAGCTTTTCTTGTTTTCTTTACCACGACGCAAAATTTGACGGGGGGTATTTGTGTCTCGCTGTTTCTCCGGTGTAAGTCGCTGCTAGTCTGATGTTAATCTCGCCATCTCGCCGCTGCGTACTCTGACCTAATTTCCTCTTTTGCCTTTGTATTCTGTACGTCGCTTTGTTTATTCGGGAGGCTACCTGTGTTAGCTGCTACAGAAGCTTTTCAACGTCACTAGCGAAAGCGTCTCTTCCCCGCGTTGGCGTTTCTTAAAATAAACGGCACTGAAATGTTGTAATTGCCTATTTGTGTGACAAAATGTACAGCGGCTCTGAAATAGGATATAACGTAAGGTGGGCCTACGAGGAAAGGCGACTTACAGGGACTAAAGCAGTCGACAAAAATGAATGCTTAAACGCTGCTGAAAAACTCTTGCAAGTTCCATCCATCGTTTGCGTTCCGAAGTTTCCGACACGGCGTCGCATTTTCGTTGTTTCCCGTCCGCGTACGGAACGGAAATTTCCTAGCAGTGTTCAGAATGCCTTTCTGGATGAAACCAGAGATCTGTAGGAAACGTTGGATTCTAGAAACTCTTCTGCTTTGCGTGATTTGATGATGATGATGGACCTGAAGTTTGCAGTTTACTAGACATGGCAGATGGTCTGGTGACGCTGTTGGCTTCGTGGCTGAACACTTTTTGTTTCTATGTGGTGGAAACTGCGGAGGTAAAAGACAAAAGACGCCAGAAAGTGACCTGCCTTCCTCATAAGAACAGCGTCATTTGAGATTTGCTGGACACACCATTCCTGAACCGATGCCTCACACAGCGTCGACAAAGAACCCACAGCGTACAGGTTTTGTGTGGCAGCCTACCTAAAAGGAGTGCTAAACGGAATGACGTTTCATGAGTGCGTGAAGTGTGGTGCAAGGCTCTGTGTGTACAGCCGTGCCTTAAACACTGCGCTGTCAAAACACTTCGCATGTAAGCCAGTGTCTTACAGACCGGGGCTGTAAAGGTGTGTTTGTTTAGTGTCGATGAAATGATCTGTGTTTTTGAAATTTTGTGTTTCATGTTTTGGCCCAAAAAAATGTGAAAGCCCTGAAATAAAAGTAACGGTAAGGTAGTGAAATGCTGTGTCTGTGCCAGTGTTTTGGACGTCACGAAATATTTAAACATCTGGTTTTCATTTCTGGCCAAAGCGTTTGTGCACCTTCAGCGTAATTCATACGCGGTTAGCAATTACCTGCAAACGAGCTGCCGTATTTTGGGTTAGTGTCATGCAGAATCTCAAACCGCGTGAAATCGTGGTACTTATTTCTGGCCAAGTAACATTTGTACAACCCTGTTCAGAAGTAAATGTGTGCTTAGCTTTAAAAATGGAAAATATTATTCATATTTTGCATGATTAACACCTGTAGTAGAAGAAAGTGGTTAAAATCATGGTCCTTATTCCTGGCCAAAATTCTTTGTGCAATTCTAATCAAGATTAAACGCGTGGTTAAGTATAGATTTGCAAAAGATCGTAGTTTGTGTGACGTGACGGCTGTGAAATCATTAATGCTTACAGCTCTGCTTTTGACAGACGCAGTGCAGAGTGCTGGATAGCGCAGGGTTCAAACCTGCCTGGGTTGTTAGTTCAAGACTTCACTTAGCCAGGTACACCTAAGGTAAAGGCAAAAAGGTACAGCAGTCCCATTACAGGCCTGGACAGGCCCTGAGGGTTCCAGGAGGCTGAGGCTCTCAGATTTCTAGACAGTGGGCACCTGCCGTCTTTACCCCAGGAAATATTCCTGGTACTCATTTCTGTTAGAGGCTGAGACGACCCCAGGGCCATAGTGCGACCGGAAGGATTATGTCAATGAAAAATTCCAATGACACCATCGGGAATCGAACCCGCGACCTTCCGGCTTGTGGCGCAGTGCCTCAACCAACTGCGCCACCGCGCGCGCCCCGTAGACCCAATGTGCTACAGGGATGTGTGAGGAACGCAGGGTGCTGGAGCGTGTTGTATTGAGCTCTGGCAGCGTGGCATTCCGAACCTCGTCTGTCAACACGGTACGTGGACTTGGCTAGTCGCTAGTCGCGCCTTGAAGGGTGTGGTGCGAGAAGGAACGAGGGGGTTCCATTGTGGCTGGCTGAAATGTGTGAATGTGTCTGCAGCCTGTCTCGTGCTGTTGTTCTGTATGCCGAAAGCACTGCGTAAAGAGGGCATCTCTATTCTAGTAACGAAATTGCTTCGGATGCAAGGAACGTAGCTGAAGTTGTGCCCATGTTAGAGCCAAAATTCGGCGACGAAGTCGCACTGTGTTGTACGTTTGAGGTGTTTCACAGAGTGTCGGGGTGTAACGTTAGTACAAACGCGCTGAACAGAGAGTGGAGGAGGTGTTCAGATGTTTCTTGTGGTTAACATGAGGTCTCCGATCTCCTGGCACTGCAACTTCTGAGTTACGACAGGACGATGACCTGCACATGGTTACAGGCGGCTCAGAGGGGGAAGCTAGCTGATGCTATCTTAACACACGATTTGCTTCTATAGTGAGTAAGATTCCGCAACATTGAACTGGGAAGTACGCCTTAAGGACGCGGCTGCTTTTGAATCACATCCAGTGGCAGGCAAGTGTTCACTCTCACCGTACGTGAAGCTTGCGTTTCTGTTGTCAGGGTAAGGGAGTTTGTGCCGCAACACGCAAAACCCGCGATGTCATGCGGGGGCACGTAACGGTAAGAGAGCACTGTACAGAATTTCTGTAGCGGCGTATTGTTACTGCTGTATTAATCTGCACGTCTGCAAGCGTAATCGGCGCCCACTTCTGAATGTGACAGAACAAGTACTGATGTTGTAACGTCTGCACTCAATGTTCCGTTTACGCATTAGAGAGGCCTGTCTCTTGTAGTCGCTGTGTGGTAAACCACATAACGAGCAACTTAATGGCCTGTACTCATCACCAAATATTGTTCGGGTAATCAAATCGAGAAGAATGAGATGGGCGGGGCATGTAGCACGTATGGGGGAAAAGCGAGATGCATACAGGATATTGGTGGGGAGACCTGAGGGAAGGCGACCACTTGGGAGACCCAGGCGTAGATGGGAGGGTAATATTAAAATGGATCCTCAAAAAGTGGGATGGGGGCATGAACTGGATTGAGCTGGCTCAGGATAGGGACAGGTGGCGAGCTGTTGTGAATGCGGTAATGAACCTCCGGGTTCTATAAAATGCGGGGAATTTCTTGACTAACTGAGAAACTGTTAGCTTCTCAAGAAGGCCTCTGGTCCATGGAGTTAGTTAGTTAGTTAGTTAGTTAGTTAGTTAGTTAGATAGTTAGTTTAGTTAGTTAGTGTGGTAAACCATTTGTACGAACAAATTTTGCCTTCGACTTGTTGCCATTAAAAATGGCATTTGCTACCTGCCACTTATGAATTTTGCAGATGGGGCGGTCTGTCCGTTTCAGACTGATTCATTCAGCACTTCAGTTACTGGCGTCTGTAGGTACTGTCGGTCTGTTGGACCAAAACTGTTGTATTTTTAACAAACAGAGATCCTTATCCGACCTTTGGTCGTAAATAGTCGTTTCTTTTAGTCGTGTCTGTGTTTTAATCTCGGTTAACCTTGCAGGAGGTTGTCCTGGCTGCTCTGTACCTCTGCCGATAAACGTTGCAGTAACGAAATTGCGTCGCCCACTTGCAGCACTGTGTGGCAGCTGGGGAGCACGAAATTACTTGCCACTTATTGAACACACAGGCTTAGTCTGTCTTCGTGTGATGACGTTAGTAAAGCTCATCTACGTGAATACAGTCCGCGTCCTATATAGCGGACTGAAGATTCATTTTAATGTCATACATATTCCGTGCATCCCAGTGGCCGCGCGGTCTGAGGCGTAGGTCTGCGCCCGAGCGCTTGCTGGGATCGTGGGTTCGAATCCCACCGGGGGCATGGATTTTTTTCTCTTGTACAGTGTTTGTGTTGTCAGGTAGAGGTCTCTGCGACGGTCCGATCCCTCGTCCAGAGGAGTCCTACTGACTGTGATGTGTGCTTGAGTGTGATCAAATGAAATCACAAAAACCCTCGACACCTGCTGTGAACAGGCAGGTAGAAGAGGGAAGGACTGCGAAGCGAAACATGCTCCGTCAATTAGACGTGTTGATCTGTATTTGTTTCCACCTAATTGCCCTTGTGGTAGGAATCACACGTTTGTGTCATTCCACAGGCAATCTCCCACTTTTTCGGCTATCCTTAGCCATCTTCAGGGAGAGTTTTTAACACAATGGAATTCTTATTTTGTAGGAACATATCGACATCTGCTGTGCGTAACAAATACGTACTTAAAATGTTACATGATCAAAATACGAAAATTATATCTATTATGGAGCTAAAATTAGGTTAAAGATACACGTGGCTTGTTTATATCTGCTTGTTCCTGTACATTATGGTGCAGTTTGTGCTTGTTGCTTGCATCCAAACATGTATGTGTGGTCATCTTCGATTATAAATGGATCTGCATCCCTGTGTTGAAAAAAAATAATGTTTACTTGATGAGAAACCACACCGCACCGAACTGCTGGATGAAGCGCTCACCCGGGTCCACGACGTGCACGTTCGGTGGGCCCGTGATTTGAGTGTATAGGGTCTGTGTCCATATCCTGAGGTTGGAGAGCCAGAGGAAAACCTAGCAGTGGTGTGTTACTGGCCGGCCCTACTTGTGATGCAAGTCTGTTCTCTGTCCCGTGCATAAAGCAAAGTCTCCCTCAATTCCGGCGTGTGTTTTATTAATGGAAATACCTTTATGATGCAGTAATGAAAGTTTTTTACAGAACTTTTCCAGTAAAAATTGACATCTGCATCTCTGCTGTAATTGTACACTAATTGTGCTTGTCCTGTGTTTCAGGTAAGTGTGTCCAGTGACTCACTGCGCCGCGTGTGTGTCAGTTGCTAACAAGAGACCTGTCATCAGTGAAGGAGAGAAAAGTGCGGAATTCGGAACGCGATGTAGCTGTTGCCTCCTGCTTGTGTCCTGCAGATAAAAGGTCGAGGTAAACCCGTGTTTTGCACGTGCCAGAGCCCCGACACAGTGATGTAATAGAACGTGGAGGGGGTGGTGGTGGTGAAAGAAAGATGAACTGTAGACCGCGGCACCGAGTGTGTACTTGAGTTGTGTTTGGTTATTTGACTGAGCTGTTCCGCGTGGTCGTGTTGTGGGGCTTCAGATGTGATGGGGAAATATTCCTGGATGGTAGGCGGGGAAGGATTTGGAAGGGTGCGCTCGTATTAAACATAAGGTGTTTCAGCCCTAGTGGTTTTTAATGCCGCTGAGAGTTGATTCAAGTTCCTCTAGTCAAACGCAGAACATCCTGATCGCTGGTGGTAGTTAGAACACTTGACACCCGTAACACCTGCCACATTAACGGGTAAACAGGCCGATTGTAGTCTAACATGAAGACCGTGTGGGGCCGTGGGCTGTGTAACTGGCCTACCAGAGGGCGTTTTTTGAATAAATTCCACTGTGTGGTTGCAATGGAGGAGTTTGTGTTAAAAGAAGCAGACGTAAACAGATACGATAATGAATTTTAAGTAACGCTTAACGTTATCGCTTTCGCAAGCAGTTTATGAAGTACTCCTGTTATCTTTGTCTGTCTGTCTGTCTGTCTGTCTGTCTGTCTGTCTGTCTGTCTGTGGGTACACAAAAAATCGAGAACAGCAAACGTACATTCTTTAAATGTGGTACAGGGGAGTTTTTGGTTAAAGTCGGACAGACGTGACAGACACCACGTATTAAAACGTGCAGGTTGATCTGACTGGTTGCGTATCGAGTACGGGGGGATACTATTTCGAAAAAATGTAGCAAAGTGAGACTTTTATAGCCTTAAACCTGGCACTTCCCAGATAAATAAGCAAATGCCAGTGACGGTCTGAAATAAGCAAATGCCAGTGACGGTCTGAAATAAGCAAATGCCAGTGACGGTCT
>BLKM01000601.1:783892-794136 GCA_013340265.1 Coptotermes formosanus
GCTCCGAAATGTGACTTCCGGTAGCAAACGCTCCGGTGTGACTTCTGGTATCAGACGTTCCGAAATGTGACTTCCGGTAGCAAACGCTCCGATGTGACTTCTGGTATCAGACGTTCCGAAACGTGATTTCTGGTAGCAAAGGCTCCGAAATGTGCCTTCCGGTAGCAGAAGCTCCGAAATGTGACTTCCGGTAGCAAACGCTCCGGTGTGACTTCTGGTATCAGACGTTCCGAAATGTGACTTCCGGTAGCAAACGCTCCGATGTGACTTCTGGTATCAGACGTTCCGAAACGTGATTTCTGGTAGCAAAGGCTCCGAAATGTGACTTCCGCTACCAGACGCTCCGAAATGTAATAATCGCTCGAATACGCTCCGAAATTTCTTTCGGTGCAAGTCCTACATTAGTCCTTGCAGTTGTGCAGAAACTGTATAATGTAACAGCGCAGCCTGCAGGCACCACATTAACACAAACCGTTCGTACAGACCTACCAAACTGCACGGCGTCACGTCCCCAGAAACCTCGTATCGGTTATTACGGCTCTACTTCAATGGCTGCAACATTACAGTGCAGAGGGAGAACTGCGACAGCGTCGCAGAGCCGGGGGCCTTCAGCCCCGCGTGTAATGCGGCCCTGTGCATCCGCTTCTCTATTGAGGCTCAGCAGCACGTCTCGTATCACAAACACAGTATCATCCCCAGGGACACGGGTTTAGTAGACTGGGAGGAAGGGGGTGCCGTCGGTGCCTGCGTCGCGTCGGGACTCAGAAGTGTGAGGAGGGCGACGTTGCATATAGTTTCGGTTAATGGGAGGGCCCTTAATTGTACAGAGCAACGCAAGTGTCAGCCAACACTGCACAGAGCCTGTCGAGGAAACACGGACAGCAGTTCAGTGTCTGTCTGTCTGTCTTGTCCATCTCGAGGTACACTACACACAGTGCACACCACTACGCAGTACACCGTACGAAGTCCTTACAATAAATTCCGTCGTATTCCAGAAACCGACGGCTGGGTACGTTCTGCACCAATCGCCACCGCTCGACCCCAGCAGTTCAGCTCATTCTGAATGCCACACTCCACAGCGCCAAGAACCACTCTCGCTCATTCGTCCATTTTGATCCAGCCAGGTCGTGCAAGTGGTCTCTTGCCTTGACACCCACAATCACAATTTTGTGTTCATTTCCCAAATGTGCCCTGGGCTCGCCCCTCCTACTTTCACGTTACGTTACCTTTTATTTACATGTATTCTTACATATTTGCTACTGCATCCACATACAGGTCCAACTCACGACATTTGCAGAAACAGGTAACAAATCACGACAGCGAGACAAACATGGCACTAAAATTAATCGCACTCACTCCCACAAGACGCAAGTGTTAACAACTACAGCCAAATACACAAGCCATAACCTTATATTTACAGACTGTCAGAATACAGACGCGTAACCGAACGCCTGGCAGAGACATCTGGTGACAGAGTATCATACTGCACCACCAGTAGCCTACAGGCACCAAATACTCCGGCAGCACCGGCAATAAGAAGACAAAACACCAGCCAATTAAAACAACTTCTGAAATACAGTCAAGTTTTTGTGCGGACATGACTTCAAAGTGCTCGAATGCACCACACCGGCAATGGCCATTTGACAAAGCAAAGCGATGTACTGGCAGATTAAACTCGCGTATGCGAACTCAAGGAACGCCTTCGTGTGGCCGTTCATTTGGCTGTCTGCTTTCTTACCCACTCTGCAACCGATGGAGTGGGCCTTATCAAAGAACTGACGCGCGCGCGCGCGTGTGCGTGCGTGCGTGCGTTTTGGCGCGCGGACTTAGAGGCGAGTCACTGCTGAACGCTACACGCGCCTACCTAAAAATTATTCTCCGGTCAAACAAACCTGTAGCAGTGTCAAAAGCACAGCATCGTTAGAACTTTAAAACGACGGTTAGAATTTCCACGCTGGTTAAAAACACACAAAGCTGCGTACGAAAGAACTTAATGACCTGTACTCATCACCAAATATTGTTCGGGTAATGAAACAGAGAAGAATGCGATGGGCGGGGCATGTAGCCACGTATGGGGGAAAAGAGAAGTGCATACAGGATTTTGGTGGGGGACCTGAGGGAAGGCGACCACTTGGGAGACACAGGCGTAGATGGGAGGATAACATTAAAATGGATCTTGAAGAAGTGGGATGGGGCATGGACTGGATTGAGCTGGCTCAGGATAGGGACAGGTGGCAGGCTGTTGTGAATGTGGTAATGAACCCCGGGTTTCCAAAAGTGCGGGGAATTTCTTGACTAGGTGAGAAACTGTTAGCTTCTTAAGAAGGCCTCTGCTCCATGGAGTTAGTTAGTTAGCTGGTTGGTTGGTTGGTTGGTTGGTTCGTTAGTTAGTGTACAAAAGAGGATAAGATAGGCAGGTTGCGAGGGGCTGAGTCATCACCCTACTAACATTCGTGTGGCTACACGACAGGACTCAAAATCCCAGCTCAAACGCCCCTGTTTCTCAAACGAACACAATCGTGAAGTTACGGAAATCACCAAGCGCGCAGCTAAGGAAATTTCAAGAAAATAGCTTCAAACAGTTTCACACAATTTCTTCACTGCGTGCCAAGCATGTCTGACAGTTGATGGAGATCATTTCCAATACCTTGTCTAACACGCAGTAACCAACACTGTACAACACACAGTGTTACGCAGACTGTGTTAGCAGACTTGTACGTCAGGTATATGCGGTTCCGCTCTCACCTGTCACTGTGACAAAGTGGCAGGTGAAACATACATGGATGCAGAACACAGCGAAAGTTCCCTCTGCTTAAGAATGTGCATCCCACCCACATTACACACAGGACACTAATATCAATACAGACGTTTATTCTTTTTTGATGACATCCCATTGTGATACACGGATGGCAGGCAGGAACCACACACACTGTCAGTCACAACTACATTCATATCAGGTTTTATTACTTGCTACATGTTTCGGCTTTCCGAAAAGTCATTATCAGGCAATTAAAAATACACGAAGATAATACAACCCCCAAAAATTGGTTCACTCCAATGTTAGGGCAGTACTCGCCTAACACTGCAGCGAAACGGAAGCACCTCACTTGACGTCGACCTCGTCCACTTCTTTACGCACCTTACGAAGCTCTGTTCAACCTACTACTTTAGTCTGACGTCCACTGATTGGCTCTATGACACACAAAGAGCGTAAAACCACGGAAAAACTATCTCCAGCGCTGATCAAAATAAAAATTAGCCAAAAATTGCACCCCAGGAGGCTTATTTATTATGAAGAACTTCCCTTACACGCTCAAAGAACTAGAAAACAGTTTTAATGTCTGAACTCACTACACGTTTGTTTATTGTATTTTAATGCCTTAATATGCAATCTCGACTTTTATCGAGTTTCCGTTGTTTTTTTCTATGGCGCAACAGCCCCCAGCGGGCCAGGGCCTCCTCATTATCCAGGCTTCACGATCACACTCAGGCACGCCACACTCGGTAGGACTCCTGTGGACGGACAGACCTCTAACTGACAACACACAACAGTCATTAGAAACAGGTATCCACGCCCCCGCCGGAATTCGAAGCCACAATCCCCGCAAACGAGCGCCCGCAGGTCACGCCTTGGACTGCGCGGCCACTGGGCCCGGCTGTTCGGACTACACAACTCGAACTACGTAAAACGGAGGTCTCAACTACCTGAAACAGTGTCGTTTTAACCAGCTGTATTTACATTATCTCTCGTCCTGCATTTTTAATTTGCTGATGGTGGCTTTTACAAGAGCCAAAACGCGCAGCAAGCAACAAAAACTGATCAAAAGCACGTTGTGCGGACGGTCTATGCTCCCTTCCTGCTGTAAATATTTATTCGCTGGAGTTAAAAATACACAAATGTTGTTCACAACACCGCTCTGCCAGTGTCATTTTCCCCAACACAATACACCGACATTCTGCCCTACACAAAAGCCTTCCTAAATGCCCCTAGTTCTGTGATCGCGGCGCGCCCTATAATTTTCTGCAATGGTACGCCTTGGTTTGCAGCCGACCACTTCGTGTACAAACCTGCTCCCCCCATATCTGTGTCTCCTAGCTGTGTCCGCATATGTGACACGCATAATGAACATCCACCCTTATCCACTCACTCACCTACCAAACCCCGTTACGTATTATCTTTGCATTTCCCTCAAATGCCAAATCAGTACCTTCTGCTTGCCCATCATAACAGACCCTCACAAATGCACCCTTGCCCTCTGCCGCCCAGCCCTTCGCCGATACCTCATTCCTGAACGCAGTACTTTCACCCCTTCGCATCCCTCCTCTGACCGCCATACCCTGCCCCATACAACGATCACAGTTCACATAACTAACTAACTAACTAACTAACTAACTAACTCCACGGAGCAGAGGCCTTCTTGAGAAGTTAACAGTTTCTCAGTTAGTCAAGAAATTCCCCTCATCTTACTGAACCCGGAGGTTCATTACCGCATTCACAACAGCCCGCCACCTGTCCCTATCCTGAGCCAGCTGAATCCAGTCCATGCCCCATCCCACTTCTTGACGATCCATTTTAATATTATCCTCCCATCTACACCTGGGTCACCCAAATGGTCGGATTCCATGTTCCAAAACTCATGTCCCTTTTCCGTAGCTGGGGCCGTACCAAAGAATCGGTCCAGGTCCAAGGCTTTTTTGTCTGTTTCGTAACAATTTTTTACGGTGAAGAGTTGTTAGCACCTCGCCCAACCGCCAAGCTGGAGGACCACCCCTTGCCGGCTGTCCGCGACTGCTTATTCAATGTATTCGCAGCTACCCTCCATAACTGGAGGCCGTTCCTCCATCAGCAACCTGACGACGTGCCATGCCGTGGTGACAGGGCCCCACGTAACACGGCATGGTTCACATACCGTCCCATATATGTTCTGTACCACCCCGATGTTCACATTTAGTGTCCTGGTTGAACACCTGTCAGTCACTAACAAAGTCCACACTTGACCTCCGCCTTCAGACACGCCACGTGTCCCTCTCACCCTCCCCTAGTAGCAGGCTGAAACGCAACGCCCACACCACATTCGCGACTGCTACTGCCTCCCCGTATACACATCAGGATTCCGCCTCCCTCAGCTGTCCACCTCTCTTGACAACCATCTGAAGACTTTCTGACGTGCCTGTGTAACTTCCATTTATTTGGCGCGTTCGCACAGACGCGGAAACCGCCAATTATCTCCGTCATGTCCGTCTATCCGCACGTACCGGCGCGGCTACCGCTCGACAGGTTTATATAAAACCTGACACTGGGGACTTTTCTGAAAATCTGTCGAGAAAACCGAAATTTGGCTAAAATCGGGCCAAAACATGGGGCACTTTCCATGAAAACCCAAGTACGTTTTCTTGTTACTGGCGACATTAAATCGAATGAAATGATATCGGGCTGTTAGCATAGCCGAGGAGGTACAAATATTATGCGAACGCGCCCCGATGACATGCTATGCGTGCACTGCCTACCTTGTTGTAATGTGTCAACGTCCTTCCGTAATGTTTGGATTATAAGAGCTCCCAGGGCTAAACAACCCGCAAACAACAAACCAGGTGTCGATATCTGCCCTGTCAGAGGCGCATGCGTATTTTCTTCCCCAGTAACACCCACTATATCATCAATAAACAGACACGAAATACACAGGGGCTCAAACTGAGCCCTCTTTAGCACCAATCGCTCGCCCCTGATCACAAACACATCCTACACAAAACCGGACACATCATACATCGATCTGTATAATCCACAGTTGCACTAATCCTTTTACATCAGTTTGAAACATAACGACCGAAGGCTTTTTCGAAAACTACATATTCATTTTCTCATCCACTCTGCCCAATACGGTTTTAATTACAAATACATTACCAAGGGGTCCTCCATTCAGAAAGAAAACTAATTAAAAACCAAATAAAATATTACTTAGCAACCGGTCTCTCAGGGTTACCAAAATTCGACAGCAACGAAATTCCCCTATAGATACCGGAATCCCCCAACCATCTTCACCTGTGTGAACTGAGCACACAGTAGCTGCATTCTAATCCACCAGGAATTATTCGCGCTTTCCAATTGCACCAAACAAGTTCACTACGATTACGACCCGCTCCTGCTCGGCACAGTGTCTTCACACCCCGGCTGGTGGCCATCTTCTCATTCCGTTAAACAGTCCTGACTTCCTCTTGCTGAAAGTCCGTGTCAAGTTCGTCAGCAGATATATGGTCGTTCCCACACCAGACTTCAATACCGTTCCCCTTCCAATGCACCACCGAACCACCTCCGAAAACAGCGCACCGGGACACCTGAGCTCCATCATTTCTACGACCTCTGGTATCCTTCTGACGGCGTCCCCAGCTCGTCTTGCACCGTCTTGCCTCGCCAGTTTATACGCCCTCCGTCGCTCTCTCATTACCCCACCTTCTTGCTTTCAACCAGCTTTTCATATTCCCTCACGTCACCCCAGTTATTTCCCTCTGCTTAATTCATCACACCTGCTTCTAAGAGGTTTCTAGGCTA
Source organism: Coptotermes formosanus (assembly GCA_013340265.1). Classification (NCBI taxonomy): domain Eukaryota; kingdom Metazoa; phylum Arthropoda; class Insecta; order Blattodea; family Rhinotermitidae; genus Coptotermes; species Coptotermes formosanus. Next base: position 790,440 of record BLKM01000601.1, read on the forward strand.
CTCTTGTTAAACGTTTAGCCTCTATGCATTCCTCATCGACCTGGCGGCGTTCCCTTCCTCCTCAGCCATCATTACATCTCATTCTAGCTCCCTCTTCGTTGAACACCCACAATCTGTCCTGCCATTCTGCAGCATCCTGTGCAGCCCCACCACTAGGGAAGCTCCTTCGAACTACCCCTCCACTACTTAATTACATTCAGGGTACGCAACTACACTTGCCTCCCCCCCCCCCCCCCCGTACTACTCACTAGTACAATCACGATAGGAGGCACATGACTACTGATTAATTCTGTACCAATTTTAAACCGTGCGGTCTGAGGCGTAGGTCTGCGGCCGAGCGCTTGCTGGGATCGTGGGTTCGAATCCCACCGGGGGCATGGATGTTTGTCTCTTGTACAGTGTTTGTGTTGTCAGGTACAGGTCTCTGCGACGGGCCGATCCCTCGTCCAGAGGAGTCCTACCAACTGTGGTTGTGTCTGAGTGTGATCAAGTGAAAATAAACACCCTCTACACCTGCTGTGAACAGGTAGGTAGAAGAGGGAAGGACTGCGAAATGAAACCAATTTTAAAACTTATCAAATTTTATAAACACCTTCCGATGTTAATGCCTACTGGGCAACATATTCTCACAATTTATCTATAAAGTAAACTCGCCCTTCGTCTCCTCTCCACGTTTTCCATTTGATACTTCGCACATCCACCCGTGCACCTCAGCTGACGGTCTTGACACGCGTACAAGCTACTGGGCATCAGATCCTTAATTATCTGCCATGTCCTTCTGGAAGGTCTTCTCAACCGTACACGTGTCGAGATCATGACCCGGCGTCCACGTGTCGACACACACATCGCTGCTGAGCCGCCAACCCGCAACCAACTGACCTATATTCAACATACCACGGATGTCTGACTGTAACGATCGCCAATGCTTCCGCTTAGTAGCAAAACTGACACGCGCCATGCGGACGGCATGACACAAAGATCAGATTTCGCGACTTCACACGCGTGATTAACTCGTATCATGCAAATAGTCACGACTAGAGGACACTGGTTTACCGGTTCTGATACGCGCATTAAGCGTCGTGCTTTAATATGGAACTAGAGGGCCCCCTCACTGTGCACTACGTCAGTGCCAACACACAACGTTCTGACCCCGCTCAGTGGACATGACGTAACAAATACGACGGACTGACAGTTTAAATACTGTAACTGAAAATACATATTTTAATCACAGTTTATGAAAGCCACACGGGTAACGTCATCTGCAAGTACACTGCAATGCAGTACGAACTACCGTGTACGCCATTATATGTTAGCAGGTTTTAAATGTTGCTGCGGGGCTCGCTGAGGATGGTGCAAATGGCGCCGACACACTTAGGGCCGATGTATGTACATCACAGGTGCACTTGTTGGCGTCACGGATGTAACATCTTCATTCAATCAAAATGCACGGAACAAATAAGGTCAAACACCGACGAAATTGCAGGGTTCGTAGAGGGGACCCAATTAAGGATTCTGAGATAACGAACTACGGTCCTTGAAAGCCTGTGGGTGTTACTCGGCCCAATCCTGTACGTACATATACAAAAACGGGCGTGCCCCGTTTAAAAATGTAACCCGTTCCAGGAGAGGGCCAGAACATGCATATATAATATATATATATAACGTATATCTATATATTACATATATAGACAGAGAGGTGTGCACATCCTTTAAAATGCGCCAGGAGAGGGCCAAAGCACGTGGGTGCAGTAACAAAACCCGCTTGAGACCGGCTGGCACTGTGCTGGTGGCACTGTGCTACCTCTCCTGCTGATGCCTGCGGCAGGGTCTAAAGCAAACCTTTACTCTCACAAAAGAAAATGAAATTGCTCCGTTTGAATGAGCAGCTTTCAAGATATTAACCCCCCGCCCCCGCCCAAATCAGTGAGGGAGCCTGCCCTCCACACGCTCTTGCTTCACCCACTACTAGGACCCGGGAACTGGCGGAAGCAAAACAACACCCACGGTCCCACCAAGCGAGGCCCCACACCGCTGCACCTGTAATTACGACTAGGAAGGCTGTCGACGTGCCTGGCTGAATTACATCACACGTGACGCGTTCCGTAAACATGTGCGCGTTTTCTCTTCTCCAGCGCAGCTTAATATAAAAACGTTGCTTGAAGACCTGACATTTCCTTATGCATAGGTTCGTGGGTTTAGGAACCTTTAAAAAAGGTTCGCGGCTAAACGCAAGTTGGAAACCACTTATCGGGGTGCAACACGTTTACACCACAAGAAGGAAACACATTTTATGCCCAGCACATTTTTGCGTCTTATGGCACTTCCGAACTCACACACTGCACACTGAACCAAGCTCTCCCAAACGGACCCATCCACGACACTTATGGACAAACGGAAGTCTTGCCCCACCTGCGAACTGTGCTGAATTACTGTAGGCACGTCTGAAAGCAGCCGATCCCAGTGACCGCGCGGTCTAAGGCGTAGGTCTGAGGCCGAGCGATTGCTGGGATCGTGGGTTCGAATCCCACCGGGGACATGGACGTTTGTCTCTTGTACAGTGTGTGTTGTCAGGTAGAGGTTTCTGCGACGGGCCGATCCCTCGTCCAGAGGAGTCCTACCGACTGTGGTATGTGTCTGAGTGTGATTAAGTGAAAACGAAAATAACAACCTCGACACCTGCTGTGAACAGGTAGGTAGCAGAGGGAAGGACTGCGAAACGAGACGTCAGAAAGCACACAATAAGCAAGTTACATACGTACCTAATTATCCGCTAATGGGCCTAATCACAGCGGATACTGAGTTCTTAACCTTGTAAAGCCTAGCGGTAACTTTACATACGACCAGGTTTAACATTAAAAAATTCTACGTGGTGCCCACATTGCGTTTACGTGTTTTGTACGGATCTCAGCACAAACAGCAACTTTTGCCTTATAAAACATTAAGAGATTGGTTTTTATAACCGAAGTGGAGAGTGTTTACAGCGCGGTACGCACTGAGTCCTTATATAAAACAGATACGCTTCGTCTTTAAAGGGTTAATATTCACTGCTCATTGGTTCGGCGCATTCTGCTTGCCCAGCACAAGACTGCAAGTCAACAGTCCGCTGTGTGAGAATACAACACTTGTCACTAAAAACGAAAAGTCCATCTGGGTACTAACTACTGGAATCAGTGAAAAGATTTACTTCCCTGGATCACCTCGCAGTGAACAGTTACGAATCACCACTCGCCTTCCCCGCACAGCTGCACGTCTCTTCCTCACATGTGATGCGGGAGGCATGCATGTCAGGACAACCAGTCACAATTCCTCCTACCGGAACCCGCTAGTTAAGCGTACTTCTGCAGCCTTCTACATCGCCAGATTAGTGATGACACAAGAGGCTGGATCAGCCACGCGTGAAAACTGTACTAGGCCAATGCGCGAGTCAGCAGACCGCACGAACCGTTCACACTGACCGTCACGTAAACAGCTTCCCACTCCCCAACATTAGCAACACTGGGCTCTCCTATAAACAGCGCAAAACACGTGCGACAGATGAGCGCTTCGCACAGAAATCACCTGGCGTAAACATCTGCACTTGTCTCAAAATCGGAACACTTTTCACTGCAAATCTGAAAATAACAAAAAAAATCCTGCCAGTCTAATAGCTTAATTCCTGAGATCTGGGCTCTTCTGGGGTATAACGCAGCGTCGAGTG
>BLKM01000601.1:800168-866788 GCA_013340265.1 Coptotermes formosanus
ATGTTGATCAGATCTGCGCTCTTCTTGGGTGTTACGCGGCTTCGTGTGGTAATCGTTTGCCGACGTTTCAGGACAACGTATCGGCCCCATCTTCAAGTGCCTGAGACTCTTGACCCTTGAAGATGGGACCGATACGTTGTCCCGAAACGTCGGCAAACGATTACCACACGAAGCCGCGTAACACCCCAGAAGAGCGCAGATCTCAGAAGTCACACAAAACCATGAGTATGAAAACGTTTGTATCAGCGGGTAACACGGAACGTAGACGAGGCTAAAACGTGGCGACGGTCAGAGTCAAGTGTTTAACCTGCCGGCGTAGGAGTGTGCAGGTGTGGCAAGTGACGTATGGCGTAACGTGCTTTACAAAGCCACTGGCGTAATCCTCTCAAAGTGTACACTTTTAAATATGTGTACTCGAAAAAGTTCCCGGACACAAGGGAATCCCGCCCTCACACCAGAGAGGACTACGACCGCAGCGGGTGGACTCATTCAGTAAAATCTGGTCACCGGCCGCAGTGGGGCTGGGATCGAAGGCGGAAACCCTGTCAGCTGCAGGATGAGTTGGCCGTGGACTGAGACTTCAAAGGCGCACCCTGTCAGTGAATTTAGTAGCCCTGATAAAAACTGATGTAACCCACGTGGCTGCGCTGTGGCGAAATTCGTTTGAACTTACGGATGGTAATTTTGAAGGTAGGGAAATTAAATGTGCATCAGACAGACGGTGCGCAGGACGAGGTCTGTAGGTTTGGCGACGTATCTTGTGGATTGCTAACAGCGGCGCGTGTCGGACACAGGGGTGTGCATTTGGTGTGCAGTCGAACCTGTACAGTTCTTCCTCTTCAGTTTCTTTCTCGTAATAGTAAATATTGTTGTGACCACTGTCGACAGGGGGTGGTCCTCTCCAGAAAACCCTAATCTTAAAAAGGAAAAATTTTACACAGGATGCATACGGAATTTTAAGTGGGAAGCATGATGAGATCACTTTAGACCGGAAGACGTAGAGGGCTACGAAATATTAGCATGGGTTTTGTGGCCCGACTTACACTGTACGTTCACGTTGCTGTCAAGAGCAGGTCACAAATGCTGCACTGAGTAAGCTAAAAGGTAAAGTCCACCCTAGAACAGGCCATGAAGGTCCAAAAGGGGAGTAGAGGTATAGCTCTACTCTTTCTTTAACCTCGGCGGAAGGGGGGGTGGGTGGTCAACGCCACGCCCCGTCCGCTTTACCCCCGTGAAAGAGACCTCCTCTCTATCGTACAGGAGGTTGGGTGGGCCCAGGGCCGATCTGGACGGATCCGGCAAGTCTCGCTTCCATTGGGATTCTATCTCAGGTCCGTCCAGCCCGTAGCGAACCGTGTTTGAGTGCGAGTGTTAACAGTAGCGACCGTGTTGGAGACACGGTACCTGACGAAACTTGGAGCTGCTTAAAGGGCGGGAAATTTCTTGACAAGTTGCGGGACTTTATGGAATCGGTTATGATATGCTGTGTGGCTGTGGCAGTGGGTGACACAGCGAGACGTACAGTTCTGTATCGGCCGGTGCAGGTGCTGTAGGTGTGTCACCGCCTGTTCTGTGCTTTGTGTGTGGACTGTATCATCATCATCACCATCATCAACATCCCCTTTGCGCAGGGTATTCACACTTGTGTGCCTGAAACAAACCACGTTTCTAGGGCACACAGTGCCGCAGCTATCCCGCGCGTACTGTTACTGGTGCATATAGCGCTGTCTGCAATATTAAACTCTGCTTTGCTTCTACATTAGCATTTCCCGCAGTGTGTGTGCTGTGCCCAGTACAGCTGTTTTCTGCACTTCCTTGATATCGTGCTGTCCGGTACGCTGCTGAAGTATTTTCTGAGGGATTTTGAGACGGTTCCAGTTGCCCCTATTGTTACTGGCGGCACCTGTGTTTTTACATTCCACATGCGCTGTATTTCTGTTATAAGGTCTTTATATTATTATTATTATTATTATTATTATTATTATTATTATTATTATTACGTTTCTCGCCACAGGCCATTTCTCCCCCGCACTTCTCCCCTTGAACCAGCGGCCACCCCCACCGTTCAGGCTTCGAGTCACAGACTGCAGCACTTTCCGCATTACGTCTGCTGTTCCAAGTACAGCCGTCTTTTGTACTGAATCTGCTGAATGTTCTCCTGGCGTGGCTTCCGAATGTTTCTTTAAACCGTTCGTTACCGTTCCGGTGGCTCCAATTATTATTATTGTTATTATTATTATTGTTGTTATTATTATAATTAACCTTGAACGGAACTGTTATTAGCGAATGACCTACATCCCAGCTGTAACGAATTCCGTGCATTTTGTTAGTGCATAACGTTGACTTTACCGTACGCAAATGAACACAGCTGCTGTTTGCAAGTAAAGCTGTGCCGCAGTGGTTACATATGGGGTGCAGCATCTCGTGTGGTTTTTGTTACGTTTGTCGTGTTTGTGATGCCACGCGTATTTTGCCCGCGAGGTCTGATAACGCTGTGAATACGACAACAGGTTCGGCCGGTGCCCTTATCACATTCGCTTCGCAACAAACGCGTTCGGCCATTTTATTATTATTATTATTATTATTTATTTATTTTGACTGCAGATGTGTTTGCACCCGGTGGCAGCGGCACTACAATAAGACACAACACACAAAATAACCCACCGCACTGAAACAGAACTCAGCACACAGAATTACAAAACCAATAAAGGACACGTACTGCACACAGTACATACAGTTACAGTACAAATACAATTACAAGTACAATACACATACAAATACAATACAAATACAAGTTTAGATTGGCCACCAGCAGTGTTCGCAATTACACCACGCACCGTCCATTTGTGCGCCTGTTTTACGGAAACACTGTCGCCATGCTGGAGTTTCTGAACAGTCTGGTGCTTCATGTATACAGGTTTGTGGCCTGCTGCGTGTCGTGTATCACGGGTGAAATATAGCGGAGGCTTTACGACCCTGGAGTAAGGGAATTTGTGATGGCCCGTGTCACTGGGTGCCTGATGCTAATCAGGAGGCTGCGTTGGGGCTGCCGTGATAACAAGAGGGAAGATCGATAGCACAGGGGTGCGTGCCTCCCACAGGAACACTGCTGCTGTGGTTATTTAACGACATGTATTCAGCTACTGGAAGTGGAGTGGTGTGTTGCGAATACGTGTTGTTATGGTGCAACTAACTAGTTAACTACATGGAGCAGAGGCCTTCTTGAGAAGCTAACAGTTCCTCAGCTAGTCAAGAAATTCCGCGCATTTTATGGAACCCGGAGGTTCATTACCGCATTCACAAGAGCCCGCCACCTGTCTCTATCCTGAGCCAGCTTAATCCAGTCCATGCCCCCATCCCACTTCTTGGCGATCCATTTTAATATTATCCTCCCATGTTACGCCTGGATCTCCCAAGTGGTCGCCTTCCCTCAGGTCTCCCCACCAAAATCCCGTATGCACCTCTCTTTTCCCCATTCGTGCTACATGCCCCGTCCCTCTCATTCTCGATTTGGTACAACACTTTTGTATTTTTGATATTGCAAGGTAATCGCTTCTCCCGGGCACTGACGCGTGTTTATGTGCGTGAGTGTAGAAGTGTCCTGCATAGAGAACGGAGAGTTGTTGTTCGCCAACCGTGGCGCGCACAGATGGTCTAATTCTAACGCACAGTTTCTGCTAAAATAACTTCCTGTTAGTAGTGACGAAAACCAACAACTATGCCCGTTTTTATTAACCTTGTAAAGCCTAGCGGTAACTTTACGTACCGCCAGGTTTAACATTAAAAAATTCTACGTGGTGGCCACATTGCGTTTATGTGTTTTTTACGGATCTCAGAACAAACAGCAACTTTGCCTTATAAACATTAAGAGACTGGTTTTTATAACCGAAGTGGAGAGTGTTTACAGCGCGGTACGCACTGAGTCCTTATATAAAACAGATACGCTTCGTCTTTAACCTTTTAAAGCCTAGCGGTAACTTTACGTACCACCAGGTTTAACATTAAAAAATTCTACGTGGTGCCCACATTGCGTTTATGTGTTTTGTGTGGATCTCAGAACAAACAGCAACTTTTGCCTTATAAAACATTAAGAGACTGGTTTTTATAACCGAAGTGGAGAGTGTTTACAGCGCGGTACGCACTGATTCCTTATATAAAACAGATACGCTTCGTCTTTAAAGGGTTAAACGTGCAAATCAGAGTAAATGAGCGGCCCTAGTTATCACAGACAATAAGACATAGCTAATGCAGGTTAGCGGTATCTGTGACTACACACTCAGGTGTAGATTTGTTTATGCGTGTAGATTCTTCACGCAGTAGGCAGTCCTGGCTTATCGCACTGCCGTCCATTCGGTGGAGCCAAGTACTCTGCTCGGTTGGGGGCAACGACTTCCAGGTTTGCAGTGAGGGTGGGGTCTCTTACACCCAGACCTGAAGTGCCGGGGAAAGCATATGCGTATCGGTCTCTGTCACTGCGTAACGCAGATCCTCGTAACAAATAAGGTCCAGAAGACGAACTGCGCATTTGATTTGTCGAGACGTTCTCATGAAAGTGACGGATTTTGCAATTTGTCAGTTAGATTCTGTTTCCCATTGAACCACTTTGTACGTAATGAGAAGCTAATCCATGGTAGATGGTGACTCGTTGCTTTACGTCGTAACGAGTCTGTGTTTCGGGATGAAATCGACGCGTCCTCTGCGTCTGCAGACGAAGCGTGTCCGTTTGGGGGGGGGGGGGGGTTGTTAGTACAGTACTATCCATAACATGTGAGACTGCGCGGCCCTTTGTATGGTACACCATTCAGTTGTCCCCACTCTGTGTCAGTTCTCTAGTCCAGACTGTGCTTGCTTTGCTTTATTTGCATTATTGTGTTGTTTTTAAATATTGTGCTTAGGCATAACATATTGTTTGCTTATAGAAGTAAAGTTGTTCTGATAACACTTGGCTTTATATTGAGTGTGTTCCGTGGCCGTGTTGAGCACCTGCAAGTTTCTGAATGTCCAGGTGCCGTGTGGTCAGCGATCGGCGAAGATCAGCTCGCTTAAGTGCAAATTCGTCCCGGCCAACGCACCGTTATTATTTGATGTGTTCGTACATTACAGTATTTTGTCCCAACATGTTTCGAGCCCTGTTGGGGTCATCTTGATGGACATGTTTAAAAGTGAAAAACACAAAATCGGGATGACAGTATTTTCCGTAAGTTACAGTGGCTCAGATGTGTGTAAAACAGTTAGCTGACGTGCAGTTCGCTTAATGCGGGTCTTGGTTCTGTTTTTACAAACAAAACCAAAACCTGCATCAAGTGGCCAACTCAAAAGTTACTGTGGCCCCCTAATTTTCCGTCATTCTCGTGTGGCCCCTTAGAAGTTCGGTGTGGCCCCACTGTGGGGGTTGGGGCATGCGGCTCACATTGACAACCGCGCCAGTCACCTCTCTGAAGGTACTCCGACGTCGGATAATTCGCGCAGACGGTTTAAAGAGAAGTCCACACCAACATCACTGGATCTAATGAAACTTGTCGCTGTATCCCAGTGCAGTTGAGCTGGCCTGAGCTGGCAGTTGTCGGGGGGATTCTGAGGGCCACGTGATCGCTTGTGTTCGGAGTGTGGCAAGTCATGTTCAAATCAGCGAGCTTGTTGTGTGGATCATTGTGGCACGAGAGGCCACCCCGTGCCTTCACACGGCATTTTCTTGGAGGTCTGTCGACATGCACGCGGTGGTGTGGCGCATCGTCGGAACCAGCCGCTCACTTCCCTTTTATGTGTCGGATGAATTTTTCATTCACCCACTGTTTAGAAGCTCAGCTGTTGATCGGGCCTGGCAGTCGCCCGCCATTCACTGATCCTGCTCTGTCAGTAAGCACCTCCATTCGTCGCGACGGAACTGTTCAGCCAGTTACTGCGCTGCCATTTGCTGACACGCCGTTCACTTCGTCTGTTCTCCAGAAGTTTCCAAATGTCGGATTGCTGTCTGTCCGCGTCCCTTTCGCTTCAGATCGAAGCGCATTTAATTTAAGCAAGTAACAGCAGCGCCACTCGGCAGTATGTAGTCTCTGCGCCACAGTCGTTCTTTTGCCTCGCGTTTTCGTCATGTGAAGCCGGTTTTTGCAGTATTCTTCTTAACGACTCCTCGCCTCAAGGAAAGTTTATTTTCCCGATAATACGCTGGTTCTTTTTTAAGTTCGAGAAATCCCCTTTTCAATAGAGAAGTCCATGGCTGGTCTTTTGACCGCACAAATCAGACTAATCAATCATTACATGCCTTTGGGGTTCCCGAGCCCCCTTCTGTCGTGTGGTGTGCTGAGGGCGACCTTCATTTTTCTGTTTTCTCCCCTTCCTGGTGTTTCTTCTATTGTTGTCACTGATACACCACAGTCCTGTGCTGCTGTTCTTTCATCCGCACGGCAGAGAGATGAACTGAGGCCATTCAGCACTGCTTCTTGTTTACGCAGGCAGTTCACGTATTTTGTTACTGTACGGGCTTCACTGCGAGCGGTTTTACCCTTCTTTCCCGGGTCGCAGTTTGCGAAATACGACGTTTAAAAGAACCCTAAAACCAAACTGTGTCCGGCTCTAATCAGACAGAACACAACAAAAAATAATAGTATTTACTAGCACGCACAAAACACAACTGCACTGCGTCCCCCTTTTTTGTTTGCTTGTAGCTGCAGTGCATAAACACCTGCCGGTCCTACTGTCCTGTACGAAAACTGCGCGGTAGCCAAAGGCGTTCTCTTAAGTCGATCACAGTACTTCCGTCACGACGGCGTCCACTGTAGTCATTCAGCATCGTCCTGACATTCAATGCCAAATTATAAGCTCTGTATTTGACGGTGTCGTTTACGTAATAATGACGCTACGTGTTAGAGGAGACGCAGAGCGACTAAGACAGGACCATTTGCCTTTCGGTTGCCAGTCGTGTGCAGGTGATGCATGCAGAATGTGAGGGTTTCGAGCTAGTTGTTGTCTGCTGTGTGCCTGAAAGACAGCAAGACAGGCTGTGAGGTCACGATACATCCCACTCTGGGCGTCTGCTGCAGCTGGCAGAGTATTACTAAATTTAATATTGGCGTTATTTTTGTAATTTGCCGGAGGCAATAACAACAACATGGCGGACGCGCGAGCTTGTGAACTGGGAGCCGCACTAGTGCCACTTCGTATAGGCTGCTGGGTGTGACAGTTCCTGGGAAAAGATGATAGTTATCTTGGATTTTTGTATAACTTAAAACAATAAATTGGCTTCTGCGTGGAGTGTAGAATACATTGCCTTGCTGGTTGTTTGGCAGTGATGGATGAACTGATGGAGGTTGGCCTTTGACCCCTGTGGACATTGGCCTGTAAAGCTGCCAGACCGTAATGAGTTAATTGCACATATGGCGTTGAGGATATGCCAGACGCGTGGTACGTAGACAGTATCTGTACGTACACGTGTTGCAGAGTGGGGTGCGTGTAGTAGCGAGGTCTGATCAAGACTTACGGTCTAGTAAGGATTAGGCATGTATTTGGATCGAAATAAAATGAGATACACCCAACAACTTTCAGTGTACTTCATCCATTACAGTGGGGTACGCGATGGCGCAGTTGGTTGAGGCACGGCGCCACAAGCCGGAAGGTCGCGGGTTCGATTCCCAATGGTGTATTTGGAATTGTTCATTGACATAATCCTTCCGGCCGCACTATGGTCCTGGGGTCGACTCAGCCTCTAAATGAAATCAGTACCAGAAGTATTTCCTGGGGGTAAAGACGGCCAGTGCCTAGGGCTGACGACAACCTTACCACCTTCATGTGCCTCGACCTCCTGGAACCCTCAGGGCCTGTCCAGGCCTGTAATGGGGTTGCTTTACCATTTGCCTCCAGCACAGAGTACGTGCAGCACCAGTTTAGCAGTTCCGGAGGTGCGGTACGTGTAGCAACACCCTGCACTGTCAGCGTAAAGTGTGCAACCAGTGCGGTAGTGCAGTGTTGCAACCCACATAGTGGTAAGGGGCAACCGTAGGGACTGCGTTTGCTAGTGAGATCTCTCCGCCTTAGTGTGAGATCGGTCGCACTGCAGGCAGTCAGGCGGCTCAGCAGTTGCGCCGTAACGTTCATGCCGTTACCAGCGCCGTGCAGCACCGCGGTTACCCTTCACTGTTCACAGCGTTCACTGGACTTTCTTTACTGCAGGATGTAATGAACGCCTCGCAGTGTTGTTCTCGGGGAGGTTATAATGAGCAGAGCGTCAGATCTAGCTGTGTGGTCTGCGGGACAGTACGAATCGTGTGCTGGGTGCGGAAACGGGGAACCCCCGGAGGGTGTAGTAGTTCATTTTGGATCAGTGTCATTTGTACCTAACAAAGGCTAGGTGTACATGTGTGTGTGCGCGTGCGCGCGCGCGCGCGCATACATGTTTTTCTGCATACCTAAATACAGGGGGTACATTTAATCGCTGATCAGGGCACAACAACGTTATCGTGTAGAAAGCCTGCAGCCACCGCGACTTCATATAACAGCTGCGGTGTTAAGTCGGTGGTGAAAGACGCCGTGTATTTTGTTAGTGATGTGCTGAACTTGTGTTACCGTCCGTGACGGTGTTGTGTCACTAGAAGCAACACCAGTGCTGACTGACACTTTCAGGTCCTGAACATATGTATGCCTAGTAACTAACTCGATGGAGCAGAGGCCTTCTTGAGAAGCTAACAGTTTCTCAGCTAGTCAAGAAATTCCCCCCATTTTATGGAACCCGACGGTTCATTACCGCATTCACAGGCGCCCGCCACCTGTCCCTGTCCTGAGCCAGCCGAATGCAGTCCATGTCGCCATCCCACTTCTTGAGGATCCATTTTAATACTATCGTCTCATCTACATCTGGGTCTCCCAAGTGGTCGCCTTCCCTCAGGTCTACCCACCAAAATCCTGTATGCACCTCGCTTTTCTCCCGTGCGTGCTACATGCCCCGCCCATCTCATTCTTCTCGATTTGATTACCCGAATAATATTTGGCGATGGGTACAGGTCATTAAGTTCCTCGTTATGTAGTCTTCTGCACTCCCCTGTCGCCTCGTCCATATGTATGCCTACTATAAACGTTACATACGGAAGTAGAATAGTCTTGAGGTGCCTCAGAACTGGATCAAATCGGCTCCGTCGATGAGCCATGTAAGTGTGTCACTGCGTTTATAGCGTCGCGGGCACTGGCTGTGACTGCATCACCCGGCGCTGACCCCCATCTGCCGTTGCAGTCACTGGCCCTGAAAGTTTCACGTAGTCCGACCACGGGGTAGTGTGACGCTCCCTCCGTAGCTCTGTGCGGACGCCAGGCATAAGACCTTGCTGAGCGTTTGCTGAGTTACACAAGTGACGTAAGCCGAGTGATATGTGCGGACAAGAAACGAGATGAAGCCTGCGTGTTGCGAGATTGCAGGTTCTTGTTAAGTTTACAGTCTTCTCTGATGTGTCCACATAGCGTGGCAGATAGGCAACGACGTTTTGGACGAACGTGGTGGCTTCATCTTTAGGGTGGCGGCTACCGGCTTCCGTTGGACCGCTTACAGCCCCTGTCCCACCCATACCGCCCCTGTATCACAAGCCGTTTTGTCCCTCCTGTTTCAGTCTGCCGCTCGGTAAGACGCAGTCGGCAGGTTTCTCCGAAACGTTGGTACGCCTGTCTCACTGCACGGCAGCAACTTGCTGATGTATGACTGTACCGGTTTTGCACCAACCGTTTGAATGGTTGTGTTGCATTTACCGTTTTGCTTCTCTACCGATATTTGGGAGACTTGTTTTTCCTGCGGAACGCCACAGTCGCTCTGAACTTTTGTGTGATATTCCACATTGAATTGTGTGTGTATGACAGCTGTGCACACCGGCCAGTCTAAGAACTGTCAGCGGTCGTTAAACTATCGTAAGTCGCCAGTCCAACCTTCCTGTGATGCTTTAATTTAAACGTGTAGAAAGTTTGGCAGAAACGATAAATCGATCATGGCAAGATATCGGGCCTACACGGTAAACACGTGCACTGAAGTCTTGCCGGGAGATAACGCGGAACCTCGGTTAGACTAGTCTCGGTTAATCGGGACTCATGCAGTATTTACATTAATTTGACAGTGATATTACTAAACTGTTCTGTTACTCATGTTATAACGTATCCTTCCATGTGGTTGTGACGAGGCAGCCTTAGGCCGAAGTTCGCTGTGTAAAGCGTCAATGGTGTAAGCCCGGGTCGTCTGCCATCAGTACTGGAGGCTCCAGATGTCACTCCGCCATCCGCGAACAGTTGTGAGACGTTAACGCTTCGTCCTGTGCAAAGGATGACAGTGAAAGCACATGTTAAATCCCCATTAAATACTTAGTACAGATTACTTGCGCCAAATTTCATCGAAATCCGTTGCATACTTTCGGCTATGAACATAACGTCTGGATCGACAAACAAGAAATTTCAACTGCGCTTTTATTTTGCGCACAGAACGGATACGAAATGAAGTCAAAACTGAATTCCATAGCCAGGCTGTTTTTCACTCGCCAGTGAGGCGGCTGAGACCAGTGGCGCCTGTTTTATGCGCGGTCAGAATGTGTTACGTATTTTAAGAAGAAAATATGTCATTTGTGCAGTGGAAACAGGTGGTGAGGGGGTGTATCACTTTTCTTCACTGACTCTGCCATTTGCCATTATTTGTCGTTTATGAAAAGCGTAAATTCTATATAGTGATTCTGTTTTGAGAAGCGTGGGCGGGCCTACTGCGATGTGACGGGCACCTGGAGTCGCAGCTGTACGGCTGTATCGGGGGAAGCTTCTTTCTGACTTGTGAGACTCGTTACGTGACGTAAAGTGCGGCCATTGGAGTAGGAGAGACAGATCCTGCCCCGTGTTTTCTGCCAGGTGGGAATTGATGCATGAGAACAGTCGATGATATACGAACATGTAGACGCTGGCGAAAGAAATGTAGCCAACACGATGTATCACTGTCTAAGGGAAGTACACGACATGGGGCGCACGCGGTGGTGCAGTTGGTTGAGGCACTGCGCAACAAGCCGGAAGGTCGCGGGTTCGGTTCCGGATGGTATCATTGGAATTTTGACATAATCCTTCCGCCCGCACTATGGCACTGGGGTTGACTCAGCCTCTAACAGAAATGAGTACCAGGAATATTTCCTGGGGGTAAAGACGGCCGGTGCGCAGTGCTGACTACTTTCCAACTTCATGTGCCTACTGTCTTGAAATCTGGGAGCCTCAGCCTCCTGGAACCCTCAGGGCCTGTCCTGACCTGTGATGGGACTGCTTTACCTTCTTCTGCCTTTTACACGCCATGGGAGACGGAGGAACGGTTGAAGAAATGAACGTACTTGATAGACCTTGAAGATGAGGGCACCGCGATCCTTCGACAAGTCTGACGTTATTCGGCCGACACAACAACATCCCACTCGAAAAACAAAGGACGGTAGTGGTTGCTTTGAGGGTGCGTTGAGAGTATCGATGAATTGTAGAAGAAGCGGGAGTATTAACAACAACAACAACAACAACAACAACAACAACGACGACGACGACGACAACAACAACAACAACAGAGAGAACGCGCCAGATGTGTTGCGCCTCGCGGACATGACCTAGCCTTCAGAGTCAGTCTTACACTGATATTTATCGAAGAAACAAGTTGCGAGTGATTGAAGACAAATTTATGCGGGGAAAACAGGTGAAGCTAATAAGGAGGGTGTGAATAGGCAGTTTAATGTGTCGCGTTACCCAGAGTTGGGGTTTTGTGATAGAGCGTGCAGTGAGAAGGGGCGGACAGGGGGTCCCTACTGAATTTGGATTGGAGGGGGTTCGTTTTGTAAGGGCGAGGAGATGCAAGATAACATTAACATGCACCTTGGAGAAGTACAGTATAAATCCACTTATCCGGATTAATTGGCACCGCGAGCCGTCCGGTTAGTTGGATTTTTCTTTGAAAATAGGCTACATTGGCAGTTTGAAGTGGAAAACATTTCTACTCGTACAAACGGCTGTTTTCGGGCTGCGTATTTATTTACCTACAAATAGTACATAATTCCTTATATGTATTTGACAATTGGGAATTCCTTGTCTAATACGGGCATCCCTTCGGCTGTTGCTATTTGCAGTATGTACCGGCGTCTAAACCTTTCGGCCACGCCTGATTTGAAGTTCTAGACAGCCATAACACTGTACAGTACTGCACTCGATCCGACAACCGGTAATTTCCAGGCAAGTTAGTTTTGTAGAATTCTCGACAAAGTTACCTGAACGGCCAAGCCGATCCGGATAATTGGCGGTCCGGACAACCAGCGTCCGGACAATTGGAGTCATACTGTACTTAATCAGGATGGCGGCCCTGTTCTGAGTCAGGCGATTCCGGCCCATACGCTCAAGCTTTGTTGTCTCAGCCCCATCTTCATATTTTCCCCTCATGTACCTCTGTGTCTCACACCTGGCCTCGTCGGGTTTCCATTGAACATTTTCTGTGTATTTCTTGTTTGTGTCACACGTGCTGCAGTCGTCCTTGACTGCACAGCTTTCGGAATACTTCGTGATCGGTCCGAGTGACGAAACACTTGCTGTCCTGGCTGTCCTACAGTTGCGGCCCCTCTTCTGTGTGCAGAGCTGCTTCTTAGCCGTCCGCTCTCAGAAACTCTCAACTTGTGACCTTCCCTAAAGCTGAGGGTCTAAGTGTTACACCCGTACAGAACTGCAGTCAAAACTAGAATCTCGGGCCGTTAATTTATTGCGTATTAAATAGGGAACTGTGCAGAATCCGCATCTGTATATGGGGACAGTCAGACCTCCGGGGCATGATGTTGATACTGCATGAACGAACGCCCTTAGAGCTGATGGTTATAGAGTGGGCTGTGCCACGAGTTACTGTTTTGTTTCTGTGCAGAGAGAATTGTGCGGTCGTTCGTGTATGTCGTTTACCGAATGCTGCGACTGATTTGAAAGCGGGGATTTGTGGGGAAGGAGGTAATTGTAGCATTATTGTGGCGAGATGTGGAAGTGCGCTGTTTCGGGGAACGACGGTGCTAGCGTCCTTTCTGCCGTGTAAGAGTCTGTCGACTTAACAATGAATTGCGCTGCTGTGTGATTCAGGAATGCGCCATCACATTATAGGAGAGATTTCCGCTCTCCCGCGTAGGCGACAAAGCTGAATACATTATACAGGGTCCAGATTACGTCTGCTGTAATGTCCCGCCTGGAATTACGGGAAGCGAGATAAATTGTCTGCTTCAGATAGACGCGGCGGAGAACTTAATGTATTTGAACGGGCTCAGCTCGGAAGAGACAGTTGGTGACAATTACTGAGTGGCCCAGAACTAGAGTTGTTTAAGTCATCCAATGATGGAGCTTTATATAAAGCTGCGAAGTCTGTGGAACCCTGCACATCATTATTGTCATCGAATTTGTACGTTACCCTCAGAAAGAACCCCCAAAACACCCTGCGTCTTTTGCCCGCTGTGTTTGTGAAGTCAGTGCAGCACTGGATGTATTCTGATATCGCGCGTCTTACGAAGCGTGACGTACCGACGTTGGTTCTTTCTTACTGTCGCAGTAACCTTACATTACAGCGAGACATGACTCTTCGAATCCATGTAAATAATACACAGTCATTCAGTTTTTACATCACAGAAGACACTGTATAGAATAAAGACCATTCAGCCAATACTGTGTAGGGTAATGGTCGCGATTATTCTGCGAACTGTACGGTACACCTGAACAGACCCTGCTGGCAAGATGCACATTTGTTAGTGCGACATTAGGTGGTGCCTGTAGTAACCACTGTGCTTTAAGTGACAGTCTGTCCCGGCTCGGCATTTTGTTTTAAGATAAAGCAAGTCAGTTCTGTGTAGCCCTCTCCAGGTTGTGCTTGCTTTACTGTAGATGTGTTGAACCCGGCACGCGCTGGATCTGATCGTCCTTACGCCAGTCCTGCCGTGTGTTCGCGTTGTGGCTGCGGTGCAGGGGGAGGGACCAGACTCTGAGACGATCGTGTGTCTTGTGGGCCTTCATGTTAGCAGCGCCGAGTTTTGGCGTTTAGGTACTAGAGTGTGATTTGTTCGACTTTGTGCGGCATTTTGGGTGAAATTTATGTCCTTGGTGTGCGTGTAATACGACAGAAAATTGCTTTAGCTACTGACGTAAGTTACTGCGTAATCCAGTCTAAAGAGACAGGCATACATTTTCTGCCACGATTCCGAATACGTGAAGCGTGTAAGTGTTAGTGCTATGGAGTCCCCGCTATGGCAGGTGGATGTGGGATTCTGTGGAACCGAGAATTACGTTAAATAGATGACGCCTTTCTTCCAGCGAGCAGCCAAGCGGCAGGCGCGTCATTTCTCAAGTCATTGCACACGAACTGCGACCTACCGGGAAGAGGATGTGAGGTGCAGATAACAGAGGTCACGGTGGCGGTCGTGTGGCTTGCGGATTCCAATTGCGGGTGAGAGGTCATGTTGATTTGTGGCCGGGGGGAAGTACACGTGGCCTTCGTAGGCCGGTTATTTTGCGCTGCGAATGACTTCAAAACTAGCGGTTGGTAAAGACGTCTTCCGTAGGCAGTCAGCAAGTTACCTCCGCCGAGGTATATGCAGAAGTGGGGTCAGGCCACAACGGATTAAAAGAGGAGATTAAACGTTACATTATTCCCGCGCCCCCCCCCAGGTTCCCTGCTGTGACGCCCTGGTGGTGGCACGCACTCGCCTCCGCCTTATGTCATATTCGGGTGCGTAGCGATATTAGATGGCGGGCTGGATTCCTGAACCTCGCAAGACTTGCTGCTGCTGATGATGGTGATGATGATGATGATGATGATGATGACGACGACGACGACGGTACAGTGCCAAACTGCCTTAACCGTTTCAAGACGAATTGTATCTGTTTTATATAAGGACTCAGTGCGTACCGCTCTGTAAACACTCTCCACTTCGGTTATAAAAACCAGTCTCTTAATGTTTTATAAGGCAAAAGTTGCTGTTTGTTCTGAGATCCGTACAAAACACATAAACGCAATGTGGGCACCACGTAGAATTTTTTAATGCTAAACCTGGCGGTACGTAAAGTTACCGCTAGGCTTTGCAAGGTGAATGTACATATGCGTGTGATATTGTTATGAGTAACTGTAGACGTGAGAAGCGCGTACACATGCTCGGTGGGAAAGTTAGGATGCAGCGAGCTGTTGTTACGGCGGCACGGGCGCTTTGTTCTGTTTTGTTCTGCCGCGCTGCGTCAGCTTTGTGTAGTTAACCTTGTCAGAAATTTATGTTGCAAGTTGCGTGATTTCAGGCGTCCGTCGCGATGTAGATGCGATGTGTGCAGTTCCGGGAGATTACGCAGCGTTGAGCGACAGTTCTGTAGCGACGTTTCCGGACAACCTATCGGTCCCATCTTCAAGGGTCCAGAAGGGTCTTGCTTGGCCCTTGAAGATGCACTCGACATGTTGTCCCGAAACGTCGGTACGGCACTGTGACTGAGCGGTGCGTGACGCCCCAGAAGCGCGCAGATCTCTGTGTTACAAGTTGCGGCTGTTCAGTTGGGGCCCCGCCCCTTCGTACCGAACAGTACGACGCCTCGTGTTTTGTTCTCGTGCGCTCAGTTGAATGTACAGAGCACGCGTCCTTCTGTTACAGCTTTCTTTAACACCTTAAAATGCTTGCTTGTCGATGCTGTTTGTCAGTTTAGTTACGGGGAGGACGACGGATATGTTTGCTGATACGGTTGGCAGGTGCAGTTCGTCACCGCTGTGATAACAGGCCGTCAGGCGTACAGCAGGGCAAGTTGGAGGTGGAACGTTGCGTTATGCTGTCTGCAGATGTTGATTGTGTCGGCTTGTAGAAGGAAAGCAACTGCACATAAAGGTCTGCAACACCACCACCACCGCCGCCGCCGCCGCCTCAGCCATCACCACCATCACCACCACCCCCGCCGCCGCCGCCGCCGCCGTCGCCTCAGCCATCACCACCATTACCACCACCCCCGCCGCTGCCGCCGCCACCGCCACCACCACCACCGCCGCCGCCACCACCACCATCACCACCACCCCCGCCGCTGCCGCCGCCACCGCCGCCGCCACCACCACCGCCGCCGCCACCACCACCACCACCACCACCGCCACCACCACCACCACCACCCCCGCCGCTGTCGCCACCACCACCACCGCAGCCGCTGCCGCCACCACCACCACCGCCGCCGCCGCCGCCACCGCCACTGCCGTCGCCGCAGCCATCACCACCACCCCCGCCGCTGCCGCCGCCTCCGCCACTACCACCACCACGAATGCAGATTACTGTGAAATCTGTCTCATTCGAGAGCTGACGTTCTATTCTCACACTGACACTAGCGCAAGAATGTCGCGGAGGCTGCAGATACGGATAGCTGCGCGCTGGATAGTGAGACGGCTGAGCGTACAGCGGAGAAGCACGAAGATGAAGTGAAATTGCGGCTGGCAAACTGACAGCTGTGCTGGCAAATGAATATTTTATATCATTTTCGAATGGCGAGAAGAAAGCTATAAATCAAGCGAGGGAACGAAAAGAAGGAAGGTACGTCGGAAGTGCGCTGGGTATCTTGCTGCAGGCCAGCTGTGACGTGTTCCCTTTGTATGTTTGGTTACAGGCATATAGAGGGATCAGGTATGTGAGTAGCAGAATATAGACAGATTGGGTGTGCAGTTAGAAGGATATAGAGAGTCTGGATGTGCAGTTCTGCTGGTCTTGCCGCGTCCTTTCTTAACGGTTCGGCCGAAGGCTTAACCGAAGTTAGCAAGGTGACACGTTCGGCAGCTGGCTGCGTGGAAATGCATGACCAATAGCGTAGCTGACGGCGTATGCAATGTACGACAGTTTCTGACTCGGCGTGGGATCCGGAAGGAGCTGGGTTGTGCGCTAATAATGCAACTCGCGCTCCGCTGTTTGCAGCTGTGCTGCACTGTGTACAAGAAGCGTGCTGGCGACACTGTAGCTGCCGGTGGCAGGGCCACCCGTGCCGGGCAGCCTTTGGCCGAGGGTCCGCAGAAAGTGAGGTCGCTTGGCCCTCCAGGTTGGGGGAGGGCATGAGACGGACATTTTCACCTCCCAAAACCTCCGTTGTTTCGAATTCACGGTAGTCAGGGAGGTCATAGCTCGAAGACGGTCCGAAGCGCCATGCAAGAAGCAGAGTCAGTGGCGGTATTGCTGTGATTGTGTTACCGCGTCTTAACCTCTCTCTCTCTGACTTCCGGTAGCCCCGCCCCCAAAATGGCCCGGCCCCACTGCAGCAGTGTCACCAACACAACAGGCGCTCTGGTTGCCAGCAGAGTGACGATGACAAAGGCGAAACACGTTATGACGCTTCATAACGTTAGATGGAACGACAGTAAGTCCCCTAGCAGGCCCTCCGGAAGTAGCAGTAGCCGCCTTAGTGCTCCAATCAAGACATTTGTTTGGTTTCCTGCTTTCTCAGAATTGTTACCTGACGAGCGGAAACTCCCGTGACGTAGATGCGTAAATCAGTGCTGACGTTGTGGACCCAGTAGCGGCTGTTGCGTGCTGTACCTTCAGGCTGCTGACGCTAGGTCTCAGAACTGGCAGCCACATTACAGCAGCATTACGGTGTAAGGGGGCCGCGGTACCGTACTGGTTACGGGTTGGACGGTCCGGGAATCGAAACCCGGTGGGGCGAGATATTCCGCATTCGTCCAGGTCGGCCACGCAGCCTCCTATAGGTTGAGTACCCGGTCTCTTTCACAGCGGTGAAGCGGCTGGAGCGTGGCCTTAACCACCCGCCCCATCAAGCGCCGAGGTTAAAGAAAGAGTAGAGTTATACTTCTATTCCTGTAGGCCTCCATGGCCTGTTCTAGGACGAAGTGCAGTATGGGTTTAGCAGCGAAGGCCAGTGCATGCTGTGTCCAGCGTCGTGACGCTACCCTAGTGGTCTTGCGGTTTGTTCAGACATTCGGACGAAGTTACCCCCTCCTTCTTCAGTGTGCTAGTTTCGTTTATGTTGATGGTGAAGCGCTTCGGAAGATGAAGTGTGTCGAGTGCGTGTGAAGGCTTCGCGGATTTTGGCCAGTGTTCGTGTGCAGTCCACGGACACGCACGGTGCACCCTGTATACGTGTGCAGTCCACGGACACGCACGGTGCACCCTGTATACGTGTGCAGTCCACGGACACGCACGGTGCGCCCTGTATACGTGTGCAGTCCACGGACACGCACGGTGCACCCTGTATACATGAATGCCATCAGCAACGGAGCCGACTGTAGGCTGTGGAACCTTGCAAATAATAGCTTATGGCTGGCAGTTCCCGTTTTGCAAAACAGGGCGACAGGTTGTAAGGAACTTTCCCATATATATATATATATATATATATATATATATATAAAATGAACATTCTTAGTTGGGGCCGACTGTGCTTGTGTTCTCTGTTAAGCCGTCGTACTTTCGGCTGCCAATCGCAGTGGAACTGCATATCCTGCGGAAGATTTCCCGCCTTACCTTAGTGATGTCCTGCCTCCATCTGTCGTTCCGTGTTATTTCGCTTTGTATTTCTTCTCACAAATGCCCTTGGCACGTACAGGACGTTAGTTAATAAGTTAAGGTATCGATTCCCGTACGCATTTCACAGGCTAAGAGAAGTGACTGTTCTGCTGCGAGCAGGGACGTTTGTGGCCAAAAAAATTGTTATGCTGACGTGAAGATGCAGACAGCGAGTGTCTCGGAACCGCCGGTACTGGCTGTCAGGCTATACTGCGTTACGTAGCAGAAGGCTGTAAAGTTCGGTTGTTTAAGTTTGCTTCCAATGCATGACACGCCGCTAATGCAGTCCGGGTAGCACCGCAACTGTTCAGTGCAGTAGTGCCCCACTGTGCTGGTCCGTTCGTACGGAAACTGCAGGCTTTGTATGTGTGGCTTCACTTTTAATATGGGCGGGGCATGTAGCACGTATGGAGGAAAAGACAGGTGCATACAGGATTTTGGTGGGGAGACCTGAGGGAAGGCGACTACTTTGGAGACCCAGGCGTAGATGGAAGGATTATATTAAAATGGCTCTTGAAGAAGTGGGATGGGGCATGGACCGGGTTGAGATGGCTCAGGATAGGGACAGGTGGCGGGCTGTTGTGAATGCGGTAATGAACCTCCGGGTTCCATAAAATGCGGGTAATTTCTTGACTAGCTGAGAAACTGTTAGCTTCTGAAGAAGGCCTCTGCTGCATGGAGTCAGTGTTCACTTTTAGTGGATTGAAGTTCTGAACACGCTTCAGGTTACAAAGACTTCCACGGTGAGTGGTAACAACACCCACTGCGGGAAGCGGTGAACTTGCCTTGAACTATTTAAAGCGTCAGATTTAACAAGCAAACGCCCACAACGCAGTGTTCCTCTTCACTGCATGTAAACGGTAATAAAATAGGGCCTCATTGTTGTGGTGCAGTTTGTCGTGTCTGTCGACAGATTGTGGGACATCACCTAGCGGTTTCAAGAGAAATTAATGCGCCGAATTAGCACCGTCACCATTGGGCTTTAATGGTTGTGTGAGGGTTCTTGCAGGCCGGGCTGTTCCCGACTTAACTCTGCCTTACGCTTTCCTAGCAAAAATGTTTTCTGCGATTGTACTGGAGGGTGTGGTTGGGCCGGACCCGAGTTCGGATGAGCCAAAGCAGTGCGCAGGTTTTGGTAGTTTGTACTTTTGTTGTGGGTGTAAAACTTGGTCTGTCACACTGAGGGAGGAACAAAGACTGAGGGTGTTCGAGAATAGGGTGCTGAGGAGGATATTTGGGCCTAAGAGGAACGAGGCGACAGGGGAGTGGAGAAGACTGCATAACGAGGAACTTAATGACCTGTACTTATCACCAAATATTATTCGGGTAATCAAATCGAGAAGAATGAGGTGTGCAGGGCATGTAGCACGTATGGAGGAAAAGAGAGATGCATACAGGATTTTGGTGGGAAGACCTGAGGGAAGGCGACTACCTGGAAGACCCAGCCACAGATGGGAGGATAATATTAAAATGGGTCTTCAAGCAGTGACATGGGGCATGGACTGGAATGAGCTGGCTCAGGTTAGGGACAGGTGGCGGGCTCTTGTGAATGCGGTAATGAACCTCCGGGTTCCGTAAGATGGGGGGAATTTCTTGACTAACTGAGAAACTGTTAGCTTCTCAAGAAGATCTCTGCTCCATGGAGTTAGTTAATTAGTTAGTTAGTTTAGTTTAGTTTAGCTTAGTTTAGTTTAGTTTAGTTTAGTGTAGTTTAGTTCAGTTGAGTTAGTACCGCTGGGCCGACCGGACTGGCACCATCTGCGCCTTCCTTCAAATCAGTAGCCGGGATTTTCAAGGCGTTGCTGTGCCATACACGGACCGCACGCTTGTTGCCTCTGACAGAAGCTGCTGCTGACTCATATGTGCGTAGCACTGAGGCCTCACATGTGTGGAATGTTGCACCCACACCCCCGTACGCCTTGGGGCATGGTTGTCGGTTATCGACTTGGAGACGACACGCCGTGTAATGAAGGTGGAGTGCGCACTGCGTGCTTTGGAGCCTGTGGTACTTTCAGAGAGCGCTGTGGAGATGGCGCCACGGGACATTTCATGCTGCATGGCCACTGGACAGTCGTTTTCGGACGTTTCGAAGGAACATTTTACTAGTATCTTCAAAGGTGTGCACCTTTGAGGTTGAAGGTACATAGCAACATGTTTCGAAACGTCGGAAAGCGCGTACCCGGTGACATGCTGTAGAAGGACGGAGTCCTCAATCGCACCTCCTTGAAAACGTCAAGAGCCGCATAAGTCGTATTTGTTTCTGCATAATGTTCTGCAGCGTAGCAGTTACTTAGTGTTAATAACGCGGTTATTTACCAGCGACGTAGTTGCTTGCTTGTTTTTAGCCTGAGCTTTCGCTCTCCCATGCTGCGTCCAACTCGGCGTCATTTGTAGCGTCACTGAGATGCACAAGGCGAGCAGGACGGATAGACGTTTTGCGCAACAGTTCTTCTGCTTGTGGCTTTGGAATTTTAAGATTTTGTAATTCGGTCATTGTATTCCTTTGAAATTTTTTCTGTCTTGGCGCCCAACCCTCAGGCCCGCTGTAGTCTTTGTGACATGGTGCTTGGGCACAGCGGATACTTTGCCTTCCTGTCGATTTGTAACGTCGTGTGTGTGTGTTCGACTGACTAGTTGAGTAAGAGTGAGTGTTCTGTGTCTGTGGTTTAAACACGCATGTCGAGGGATTCGCACTGAAGCCGTTTAGAGGCCAGGCAAGAAGTTTGCTTTAGGCTGTCAAAGTGTCCGGAAAGGAGACTGCCTGTTAATGGGAAAAGTTACTGGGCGAACGCGCTTCACATCTTCCGACCTACTCCGTTCTGCTAACATATCTCCCCCGATCGATGTCTCCTCATATCTTCTTTGTCAGCAAACAAGCTGCCGTTATTCGGCTCTTAGCAGCGTCTGTATCCTTTCCTGCTTTTATCGGGTTTGAGTTTAACCTTTCTAAGGCCAGTTCTTTTGTAAGGAATGGCATTTACCGTTAATAAAATGTATGAAGTATTTTCCTGTGAAATCCTTGTCAGAAATGTCGGGGTGGGGTAGTTCCTATTGACTGCAGCAGAGAGCGAGAGAGACGCTGTGGTGCGGACGAAGTTAAGGCGCAGAATAAATACAGGCGTCTTTACCAGTAGGGTAATCATGTATGCGGGAGTAGCGGCGAGGCTCTGGGTACAGTCATCCAAATTGCAGGTTCATCTCTTTGGCAACAACAGGCTTATGTAAATTCTATCTTAATGCGAACTGCCTGTCGTAACAAGTGGAAGTTTCGGAGTCACTGCTCCGCCGAAATTCTTGCACACCGATCTTGGACCAGGCCTCGGTCATGTCTGCCGTTTTACCTGCCATTCTTATGGCGGTTGTGGTTTTCCTTAGTCGTTTAGGTATGCACGACATAGGTATTTCGAATTTGAAGTAAAGCCAGCCTTAAAACGAAAGAAATTTACGCAGGATAATACTCATATTCGTGGATCAAGTTTCGTCAAAATCTGCAGAAACATGTGTCCAAATTCATTTGTTAATCTGAGAAGTAGTTAAACCGAATCAAAATAGTTGTGATTTGTCAAAACTGAGTGCGGGCCCACCAGAACGGTTCTGGGAGAAATAGGTTTCGCATTTTGGGCGTTGTAAATAGGAGACCGCAATGTGGTTTCGGACATATTTTGTTCTGACAGACTCTTGTAACGATTCTGCATTTAGGAAGAGTCATAGAAACGTAGTGTCCTGCAATAACATGTGCTGTGCCAGCAGACATTCCAGCCATGCGGCTAAGGCTAAGGAACGCTATTTGAGTTGGACTGAAGGCAGATTGGTAGCCGTTCGGCCGGACGAAGTGGTGCCCAGTGACATCTGTGCATCCATAATTAGTTATTTCATTATCTGGGATCCAGTACATGTGTGGGTCTCCCAAGCAGGTCCGAGTCACGTGTGCAGTTTACGATGTGGCGAGTTTGCCCAGCAATCAGCAATAACTCCACAGAGCCACCACATTTATTAGTTCTCCCGCCCTCGAAGTGTCTGACTTGTTTCAGAAGCGAAATTACACGTCTCCCTCTGCATGCAACCGCCCCCCCCCCCCCTCCCCCGCTCAACTCGTTGATGACGGGGCGTTCCGGGTCGTGGTGTGTTCTTCGTGCGACTGCTTTATGTGCATGAGGTCACTGAGTCAACACCAGTCACGCGCCGTGCGATGTTCGTCGTGTGCATTGCCTATACTTCGCCTTTCACACTGTGTTCTTACTGCCCTGTCATGTACCGACGGGGCTGTTTCGTTTCGCAGTCCTTCCCTCTTCTACTTCCTTGTTCAGAGTTGGTGTAGAGGGTTTGTATTTTATTTTCACTTGATCACACTGAGGCACACACCACAGTCGGTAGGACTCCTCTGGACGAGGGATCGGCCCGTCGCAGAGACCTCTACTTGACAACACAAACACTCACAAGAGACAAACATCCATGCCCCCGGTGGGATTCGAACCCACGATCCCAGCAAGCGCTCGGCCGCAGACCTACGCCTCAGACCGCGCGGTCACTGGGATCGGCCACGGCGGGGATATCCAAGCTTTTTCTTCAGTATTGGGTCATACTATCGGACGTCAACTGTGTACAGATTGCATGAACACGTAGCATTTTTTTGATAACACTGGTGAGGTTAACTGTTCAAAAACGCAAACTTTGTTACTGTTGGCACAGAAGGCGCCTGAACAGAAAGTTCCGTGCACGATCAACAGTGTGCGCATTTTCATTTTCATTTTTAGAAGCTGATTTCTTACAGTCGGTGTGCTGAATTGTAACGTCAGAGATGTTTTCCTGTTTGTATGTTGTTTTGGCGTCGGTATTCGTACTGATTTAGACGCATCTGAGACCAGATATTGAAGATGTAACTGAAGCGACCGACCTTTGTCTCCAGCTCATCTTCATTTCCTCTCCAGCAAGACCGCTGACGTTCATTCGTGAATACGTAGCCGAAGAATGACACAATGAATCGAGCACCATGTTGGATCTACCTCGTGCTTAGCTCAGGTATTGCGTGTTTAGGCAGTCGTCATTGAGTCTGGAATAGAGACGCTTCCTGTTTTGTTATAATTGGCCATTATTTTGTGATGATTGTATCTTCCGAACATATAAATTAAGGGAAAGCAAAAAGGAGCGGTCTGAATTGTCATACACGTGGAGACGCATGCGCCAGTACGTTTCTCGGTATTGGTTTAGTAGGCCTTTTTTACACATTTGTCCTTTTGTTTAATTGTTCAGTGTCAGCTTTGCTGTTTGAGTGCTTATTGCCTGGCCAGGAGGGAATGTAACTCTGTGGGATATAACACGCTAGTATTTGCTCAGATGGCGTGCTAAGGAATGTATGACGTACAAGTTGTTTACCCATCGTCTTTTCCTAGAAGTTATGCAAACTCTTAGGTCTACGTGAAAATAACTCGGAGAATTTGGTGGTTTAGCTAGAAAGTACTTTGTGGCGGTACTACCAGTTGCAATATCAGAAGAGAGAGCGCATGGGAAGGGGTTTAGGTCACCTAATCAGGGGCACCATGGGCGACCCTAATTTGGTCACGACTACCGCCCAACGTAAATATTCAAGAAGGACCAACGTTACAAAAGTTTAATAGGTGGTGCGTGCTTAGGTCCTAGTGGCATGCTGGTTCGTGTGTGTTAGCTGATCAGACCAGTAGGTTCCTTTTAGTAAATGCGAATATTTCAGGCGGCTACATCTGGCCTGCAGGCCGCATGTTGGGATTCACCAGCATTCAGCTGGATACAGACATGTGTAAGGGAAACGGCGAGCAGTGCTTGCTGGTCGTCACCGCCGCTGGAAAAAGACGATTTGATGAATGATTCGTCGATTGTTTCGCGACCGTCACGCCGATCCGTGCTGTTATTCACATAATCCATGGTGTCTCAACCACAAGGCCTGGTCGCGAAAGCCGTCTGAAGCAGTCAAGTGAATGTGATGGCGTAAATCACTGTAAATATGCAAGTATGGTTTTGTTTGGGCCGCAAGTGCTTTGTGATGTACGCTTTAGGGACGCAGACTTACGCTTTGAGAGTCAGAGTGGTATGACGGGGGATGGGGTAGAAAATCAGGGTGTCGGGCCCTATTCCAGCTGCGTCTTTCTGTAGCATGTACGAAACAACTGAGAAGGCAGAGAGACAAGGACGACGACCCGTTCTTCATGACGCAATTGTGTAGGAATTAATACGTCAAATACTGAGGGTGACCTGTGGTATGGTGATGGTACAGCACACGTCAGGAGCTTCACATTAGTCGTATTATGTGACTTTGAGATGCCAGTTAATGAGGTAAAAGGTAAAGGTCGCACCATGACATGCATGTGCACGCACAGAGGGGAGGCGGGGGTGGAGTTAAAAGCCACTCGCAACCGCGAGAGCTGTTCCTGTAAAAGCGAGGGGTGCCTGCAGCTGCTTGACATATCGCAATTACTGTCAAGCACTTAGCTTTGCTCGGATGTATCCTCTTCGCGTTCCGGTTGCAGGCCTGCGTGTTCTTGACAGTGCCGACAAAGCTGCAGACGTACTGAACCACTCTGGCAGGGCACAGAGGGCCAACATCCGTAACCTCGGGTCACGTTCGTCGTCCGTCACTAGTAGCACGAACCGTCCGGAGCAGATCGTGCGCCGTTATTCCTCAGTGGTCACTCGCTTGCGTCTTCATGTCTGTGCGCGGCTTTAACGTCGTCTCCTCTTCTCGCATTTCCGCTGGAAGTATAGGACTTGGGATTCGAATTCTGGAGGTGCCAGGTTCGAATTTCTACGGGTTAGTGGCTGTCGTGCTTGGATGTTTTTGTGGTCGGCTTCATTCTCTCGAGTGAAGTGCCGGGTACATAGGCATCACAGCTGTTCCCTCCCACGTGCACTGCCGCTAATCAGTATTTGCATCTCATTCGATGTGTACAGGCTAATCTCCAGAGTGGGAACAGCGTCGGTAAACACTATTAGACTAATCATTCTGCCCCGAAACTGACTGCCGTCCCGTCCGAAAGAGGCCATGCCAGTTGCGCCAGCAGTGCTTGTAGGGGGCATAAAAGGACGGTCCGCTAAAGTTACTGTCTTGTGCGATTTGAAGCTTGTAATCCGGTAGGCATGAGGATTCATTTGCCCCCGTGCGTAGGGGAGAACCGGTAAATTCTTCCCAAACGTGTGGCCCTTTGCAATCTGCATCGGAACGCCTGAAAGGAAAAGTCTTGCTTGGGAGAGCTGACCGTATGAGGGTGGGAATACCAAGTGGACTGCGAGAGGAATTTTTGTGGTATGTTTGTAGATTCCAGTGGTGAGGTTTTGTGAGCACGGTGCTGTGATTCGAGGAGTTTATTGAGCAGCCGAGCAAGTGTAAAGCTTTGATAAATGACGGTGAGATGCTTTGTCGTAGTTATTGAAGTACTTGTGTCACGACTACGCCAGCCCTCTGTGTCTGTGTTGCCAGGACACACTGTTGGCAGTACACATTCTGTGGCGAACTGTGCTCTTGTCCCAACCCGCGAGCATTAGCTGACCCGAAGTAAGGTAGTTGAAATGAGACAGACGCACCTCAGCGGAGGACAGAACGCCATCCAGCTCTTGTACGCACCTCGGCCATAAACCAACATGTGAGAACACTGGGAAACTGCCGCAGTTCGACGCGTCATATTTTATCCGGATTCCATTTTGCGTCAGTTAAGTTGTTCTGTATGGAACATTCGCAACAGCCCAAGTCGGGCCTCGGCCGCCGCATAGGTGAGGTCTGTAGGTGCCACACACAGACCTACACCTCCTGTAGGACTCCTCTGGACGAGTGATCAGCTCGTTGCAGAGTCCGCCACCTACACAACAGACACAAGAGACGAATGTCCATGCCCTCAGCAGGATTCGAACCCGCGATCCCAGCAATCAAGCTGCTGCAGCGGCCGCGGGGATCGGACTTGTATGCGTTGCAAGACGTAACTAAATGCAGCGTTACCAGAGCCTGTCTTACGTGTGGTCGTCTGTTGTGTGTTTTGTTTTTTATTTTATTTTATTTTATTTTATTTTATTTTATTTTATTTTATTTTATTTTATTTTACCCTATGTTTGTTGACCAAATCGTCTTGTGTATCGTTTCGTGTTACTGCTAGTGCTGTCTGTAGAAGTGTCGATATATTTGGGAACAAACTGATCGGCATTAGTCGGCGATTAATGTAACCACGGCATTATTAATAGTGCTGCAGTCAGTAGGAGAAACAAAAACAGCAGATACTAAAATAACGTGGGGACAAACCAGACGTATTTCTTTCCTTGCGTCCTGCGTATTTCGTCCCTGCAGGTCCGTCCTCAGGGAGACTACAGATAAGACAGCAGATTACTGAAGTTTAGCCGCGAGTGCGCCGTCACGTCAGCCGACGTGATAAATCTCGTCAAAGGCCTTGTCAGTGTAACGGTATGCCCAGTGTCGGAATTAGCACTGTGCGTGTAATACTGCAACACGGTTTGTAGGCGCGTTCGCATAGTTACGGAAGCACCTGTTGTGTCATGTCCGTCCGTCCGTGTGCCCGCATGTGTCAGTGCGGCTCCGCCGAACGGATTTCCGTGAAATTTGATATTTGGGATTTGTATGAAAATCTTTCGAGAAAATCCAGATTTGGTTTAAATCGGGCAAAAATCTCGGCCACTTTGCTTGAAGACCCATTTACATTTTATCGGTGGCGATTTCAGCCTTCCGTCGCGGTGTATATGTGATCTGCGATCTTGTGGGATTTTACGCGGCGTAGATCGGTAGTTAGTTACCGACATATAAACATCACGCGGACGCGCCACAGTGTTATGTTACACGCATGTTGCCCGTCTTGTTAAAAACCAGGAATGCAGTCGATGCCATTCTAGAGGGCTGTGTGTAATTTGGGGTGCACGTCGTCATTGTTTACTTATCGTGTCATGTGATACAATAAGAGCGGCGATGCTTATCATCTGGTGCCGTCCTAATATTTGGTTTTGCGGGAGTCGCTGTGGATGCATTACAGTGGCGTATTATGTGTGTTATTTGTTTGTTCAGTGCGTGTTTTAATCCGCGACGAATGTGGCGCTGTTGTTGGTGTGGTGTGTATTTGACGAAGCAGAACAATTCGTGGCTAATAAATGTGACAGCCCATCTGTCATTGGCTGTAATACTGTGGTTTGATTCTGCAGTCAATAGAAATGATGGTGAAGGGATAAGTAACAACTGTGGGAACGTGTCTGGAGGCGTGCGTGTTTTCTGAGTAGTCTTCTTGTAGGAGTTCGCTTTTCGCTGCACTGCGGTAGTGGGTAGGCTGCACTGCAAAAGCAGTCCCGTTACAGGCCTGGAGAGGCCCTCAGGGTTCCAGGAGGTTGAGGCACATGAAGGCGGTAAGGTTTTCAGCCCTACGCACCGGCCGCCTTTACCCCCAGGAAATATTCCTGGTACTCATTTGTGTTAGAGGCTGAGTTGACCCCAGGGCCATAGTGCCGGCGGAAGGATTATGTCAATGAAAAATTGTAGTGGCACCATCGGGAATCGAACCGTGAGGCTGCACTGTATTTCTTATACTACGTATTATCGTACGCTCCAGACTCTGTCATTAGTGCGTTCGTTTTTCCGTAATCGCCGTCTGTTGTCAGTAGCCGATGTAGCCCTAAATTCAACAGCTTGTTTGTGTGTGTAGTCATGAGTAGTTGTAATAATAATAATAATAATAATAATAATAATAATAATAATAATAAGGTGCGTAAGAAAATTATATGCTGTTAAATCGGCTATAACGACCAGGGTTTGCGCGACAACCCGGCTATAGCGTTATGCATTCTGTGGTACCAACTAATTCCCCGTATGGCACTTGTTGTTCTGCCCTGCTTAGTACGACATACATAAGAGCATCTACCTCGGATATAACGATATTGGCAGCCATCATTTCCGGTAGAGTGGATCGAGAACTTCGAAAGCGTGAACAAAACGACGTCGCAGAGGCGCTGTTCAGGTGGTTGCAGCACCAGAGGGGTGTCAGTGTAGCAGTGCGCGGCGCTCTCATCGTGATATTCTTTTCTTCCCAAATTTTAATTTTAAGTTAATGTGTTTTTAGCGTAAACGGCTACGGAAATTTACAGTTATAAAAGAGTGGGTTTTTATTACTTCTAGATTTTACCCGTAGTTTAAATTGACATAGCTCGCTAGCGGCTGTGTGAAACGTGCAGCGCTTGTCCCTACGAACATACTGGCCTATTTGTATAGGCGCGGGCACTCACGGTTTTGTCGCCGCAAAGCGCGTTTTGATTCACTTTTTCAGTGTCGTGGTGGAAAGGTACAGTCATTGCTTTACTACACGTTAGACTGTGTAATGCAGCAGTGTTTTGACACGTTTTGCTGTATCAGCTCGTGGTTAGAGACATCCTCCTGTTAATGGCTGTGTATGGATCCACAGTTTTTTGTAAATATACTGTAAATAAGGTTACGGTTGGACGTTACGTAAACCGCAGATATGAATACTCAAAGTGTCTACCATTCATTCATTCATTCATTCATTCATTCATTCATTCATTCATTCATTCATTCATTCATTCATTCAATCTGTAGTCTGTCTAACAACAGATTCATAGCCTCTTCAAAAGCGAGTTCACCACACAGTGCGACCGTGCGCTTCCTCTTTCAGTTTCCAGTATCCGCTCGTTTCCTTAAGGTCACGCAATAGTTGCTTACGTCTTCTTCCTCGCCTTCCGGTCACTTCTATCCTTCCCTCTACCTTTCCTCCAATAGCGTGTTTCAGAAGGCAGTTCCTACGCAAGATGTGACCAATCCAGTTAGCCTTCCTGCCTTTTACTGTATGTAGGGTATCCCTCTCCTCCTTGACTCTGTGTAATACTCCTCCATTTTTCACACGGTCGGTCCAGCTGATCTTCTCCAGCCCCACATTTCAAAACTTCCCAGGTATTTCCGATCTGCTTTCCGAAGTGTCCAAGTTTCAGCACCGCGGAAAGCTCTGCTCCAAATACAGCACTTTGCCAGTTTCTTCCTGTAATTTACGCCAAATTTGCTGGTGCAAAGAGCCGCCTTCTTGTTGAATGCTGCTTTTGCCGTGGCAATCCTGGATTTAACTTCACGTGTACACCTGGCATCACTTCACGTGTACACCTGGCATCACTTCACGTGTACACCTGGCATCACTTCTTGTCACCGTACCCACAGAGTTGAAATACTCCGCATTCTTCAGTTGGTGTTGATCTGTCATAATGTGTACGGGGGATAAATTCCTTTAGCTCCTCATTACCTGGGTCTTTTTCCACATTCATTTTCATTCCATAGCGTCTTCCAATTCCAGTTAGTCTCTCAGACGTGCCCTGTGGCGCAGTTTCTGCCCTGGCCAGCGGTCGCGCGGGCTAAGGCGTGGGTCTGCGGCCGAGCGCTTGCTGGGATCTTGGGTTCGAATCCCACCGGGGCATGGATGTTTGTCTGTTGTGAGTGTTTGTGTTGTCAGGTAGAGGTCTCTGCGACGGGCCGATCCCTCTTCTAGAGGAGTCCTACCGACTGTGGTGTGTGTTTGACTGTGATCAAGTGAAAATCACAAAAACTCTCCACACCTGCTGTGAACAGGTAGAAGACGTGAGGACTGCGATGAATTACTCTTCCTCGTATTCTGAAGTCAGCACTCTTCCTTTAATTATTTTGACGTAAAAATATGCGCGTGCGTCATCAGTGTCACCAACATGACGGCATTGCGGTGTGGTGGAGAGTTATTGTCATTAGTGAAGTAACGTTACACGGAGTTTGTTAGCGCTTACAGAAAGTTCCCTGGAGGCCTGCATGCGTTTTTGCGTGCATGTCGATCCGTAACGAGCTACAAGGCCGTGCCGTTGCTCAGGCGGTTAATCGCCGGTCTCCCATCGCGCAGGCCCGGGTTCGTTCCCAGGTCAGTCC
The DNA here is from genome assembly GCA_013340265.1 of Coptotermes formosanus. Taxonomy (NCBI): domain Eukaryota; kingdom Metazoa; phylum Arthropoda; class Insecta; order Blattodea; family Rhinotermitidae; genus Coptotermes; species Coptotermes formosanus. The sequence goes on from BLKM01000601.1 coordinate 830,565, forward strand.
ATGTGGGATGTGTTGTGGGCAAAGTGGCACTGGGACAGGTTTTTCACCGAGTACTTCAGTTTTTGCCTGTGAGTTTCATTCCACCGGTGCTCCATTACTTGGCGAAATAAAAAAAGTAGTTTTTCTTTTCGTTTTCATCTCAAGGGCTGCACAGTAAGTTTTAAGGCCGCTGTGTGTCTGTAGCATCTGCTGCGGGACCCTTCTCTACAAGAAGAAAAATCTAGCTAGTATTTTATGGGAGAAAAAAGTGTCGAGTTTAGTCGTTTCGTGGTCCTTCCCTCTTCTACCTGTTCACAGTAGGTGTAGATGGTGTTTATTTTCACTTGATCACACTCAGACACACGCCACAGTCGGTAGGACTCCTCTGGACGAGGGATCGGCCCGTCGCAGAGACCTCTACCTGACAACACAAATACTGTACAAGACAAACATCCATGCCCCGGGTGGGATTCGAACCCACGATCCCAGCCAGCGCTCGGCCGCAGACCAAAGACTTAGACCGCGCCGCCACTGGGATCGGCATAGAGCTTAGGCACAGAGAACAAAGTGTACGTTGAATCCTTTGTATCTTCCCTCTGCGCAGTATCAGCGGAGAGCGAGTGCGCTGGTTTGTTGCGCTGTTCGTGCATTTCCTCAGGTACAGTAAATGAAGTACACGCACATAGCAACGCCTTGATAAGTAAGGTATATATTTTTTTAAAGAATAGGCAGTAACAGCTGTTTAAAGAGAGAGAGTTCCAGGACACGGAAACGAAATAATTTCTGCAAACACCGGGACTGCTGTGGTGCATTTGCGATCGCAGTAATTAGGACTGTAATGAGTAGACGTTTCGCCTATGTGTATGCATGACGCCGTGAAGACGTACAAGGCAGCTTCACGGATTGGTATAGTGATTATTGGATTTTGAGTGGGCACCGACACGCTCCGGCTGCTTTGCCTCCAAGGAATTATGTCCGTGTTTCAATTGGATTTATGGTTGGTTGAGTGTCACCATTCGTCTGTTCGTGGCAGCGAGGAGGAGAGAAGATTGCTGCTGGTACGTTGGCAGCCCTGCCCGTAGCCAGATTCGTACGCGAACCTATTTTCTTGCGTGATTTCAGGCTTCGTTCACCATGTAAATGTGATGTGCGCTCTTCTGGGATGTTACGCAGCGTACACTGTTGGTAGTTAGTGACGTTCCGGAACTTTAGGTCGGTCCCATCTTTTAAGGGTCAAGGAATCTTCTTGGAGTGCGTGACCTTTGAAGATGACACCGATAGGTTTTCTTATTTATGTCAAACTGTTGATGAGATGTTCAGATAAGTTAACACGCATGGGGAAGTCTTCGCCTTCAAATTTGTGGCCCATCCAGCATCGTCTAATGGGGGGGGGGGGGGGGGGCCAGTCAGGCCTGAGCTGGGTGCTGATGCTTCCATGCGAAGCAGTCAGAATTCCAGGCAAACAAAAGCCTGCGAAAGACGTAGACCGTCGGACAGTAACGTTGCGTTGACGTCACGGCAAACCCAAATACTAGCAGGCGCGGGTCTCCAGCGGACGTGCAGTACGGAAATTGCCGGCCGGATGCTCGCGGGCAAACAGCGGGCCTGCAAGTAGGAGATTGAGGGCAGTATTTCTGGACTGCCTGCCTGCCTTTCGCTTGGTGCTTTTTAACTCTTGAAACCTACACAGTCTTTAAAAATTCATTTCATACGTCGGAGAAAACAATACTTTTCCATTACAAAGAGCAGGCCGTTGATATTGTGGAGCCAAGTGATGCCTTTATGTAGCGGGGTTAGAGCGATAGAAACACGCGCTTTGAGCGATGTTCAGGCTGAACTAATGTTGCAGTGCATGCGCATGGCAACCACCTACGCTTTAAAGGCGTTCTTTGCACAAAGTAGGTAAATGTAATTAACGAGTAATGGGTAGGCCGTGGCTGTCCGTCCGTAGCATTAGCTGCTGAACGCCTATCGAAATTTGCTATTTGGGCCTACACTAAGAGCTGTCTGGCGACATGCACACGGGCCCCTCCACTTCGGATGGAGCTGTAATTGAATTTTATCATTAACTTCGAAAACGGTTGCAGAATCGATGCGCGAAGGCCCTGTGCCGTACATAAACATGGGGTATGTGTCGCGTAGAAACGCGCGGCAGTTGTTTCAGACGTCTTTCCATATGGCGTCTGTGTGATGATGTGAAGGCAGTAGGGTTCTGTTGTGCGGCCTGCCTTGAGGGGCCGCTAGCTGTAGCCTGAACATGTCAAGGGACTCGTCACGTCTTATGGAACCCGACGCTGGTTTAAGTGTTGAAAATAACCCGCCACTTATCCTTGTCTGAGCCACGTGCATTCAGTTTACACCATGACGTCGTATTTCTTCACGATGCATTTTGATGCCATCCATCTACGCCTAGGTCTTCCTTGTGTTCTCTTGACATTCGCCCACGGCAAGCCTGTATATGCATTCCTCATCTCTCCTCGAGTATGGCACGTGCCTCCTGCATTTCACGTTCCTTCATTTTATGCCCCTGACGTTATTTGACGAATTGTGAAACCCTTCGTTACGGCTTTTCCCGCAACACTCAGTTCCTGCACCCTTCCTAGCTGCAAGAATTATCCGTAGCACGCCGTTCTGGGTCGCTGTTATCCAGTGTTCTTCCCTTAATATGGGAAATCAGCCATAGGTGTATATAATAGTGGCAGATGATGTTTTGGTTGTGGTGTTCGAAGATATCAAGCAGCAAGACCAAATACTTTGCCCCGAATGCTAGCTGGCGTTCCCTAAATTTAATATGATCTTAATTTGTCCATTAATGCAGTTTCCGCCCATCGGTATGGTTCCGAAGACACGTTTTCTAATGGTTGGCTTGTTACCTTAGTGCTCAGCCCTTGCCCTGCATTCTCCTTCGAGACATGAGGCGTACTTAATGTTCGCAATCCGTGCTCGTGCACCGTTCTTCCTACTGCTGTTTTTGCCGTCTGTTATTGATATTTTCGCCCAGTGAGCTAACAGCAGCGGTGCAGAATAGAAGTTGACGGGTTGTATTCAGTTTCATTACCTGCTGCTTTTCTTGGAACGCGGTAACAGAATGTTGTGAAGAAAATTTGAAAAGGCGTGGCGACAAAACATCTCCTTGTATTAGACTTCTCTGAACAGAAAATACCAGACTGATGTTTCCCTGTCCGTTCTTTGCCGTCGGTTTGGTTTGAACATATTCGAATTAACCTGAGTATTTTCGTGTGTGCACCAGACTAAGTACGAAGCGCCCTATCAAACTGAATCATAGGCCGTTTAAACACGCGGTCTGCTGCTGCACTGTATTCCCATTGGGCCCCCCCCCCCCCAAAAAAAAAGCTGACAAATTTAGGATAACCTTTATTTGGGACATCCCATTGTGATGTAAACACAATGTTAGGAAAATCAGAACACCGGCAGTCACAGCTGCTATACTGTTATTCTCACGTTATATGATGCTGCATGTTTCGGCTTCTTCTAGAAGGCAGTCAAAATGTTCAAAGAAAGCAGCCCCGTACACTGCAAAGGTTATATCGAAATACACAGCTCAGATGTCAGCTTTACACACAAGCGTACGGTATGGAAGCCGAAACAGGTAAAATTATACCCGTTAATTATAAAAAATTTTGCGTATTTCGTTTATCATAAAAGTGCGTTATAAAAAGAGAGAATTTTGTCATCCATTATAAAAAGAGGGAGAACCGTGCGTATTTTGATAAGCCTCGAGGGTATCGCGTCTTCAGGTATCCGTGTAAGCAAAAATTACGTGTCTGTTGATACAAGGCTGGGGGACTGATTGTGGAAAATCGCATCTCTTCTGGATGGTGAAATACACTGTCTGGAGTTAGAATACAGCAGAAACATGGAATGTTGCCTTGTCATAAGTGTGTATTGTAACAGTAATTCGGAAGGAAGAGGGTCGTTCTTACTGACGTAACGTTACATAGACAGGCGAAACCCTCCCTGCAGGTAAAGTCAGCGTTTCTCATTTGTTCTTAAGGAAGTACTGTGGGACGAGAGACTGGGAACAGAAGCCTGTGGGGATGTTACGGACTGACTGACTGACTGACTGTTGACGTTAGAAATGACGTTCGGCCAAATGGCGTGCTTGCCACTGAGGCGTATCTGGTTGCACTTTTTGGTTTCCTTATAAGTACGAAACTTCTCCAAAGCCCCAAGATTTGGGCCCTTTTTTAAGGACGCGTGAAACGTCCGGAACATTATCGCTGGGTCCCATTGGGTGACCGTTTTCGAGGAGGTGTTAGACAAATCTCGGAGTTACTGCTGTTCTTTTGGAAAGAATTGTAAGTGTTCTTTAAACCGAGTGAGGAAGTTGGAAGTACCTTCCAGTCTGGCCAACGCAAATCTTAGAGCAGTCCGGACACTTCTGTTGATACACAGCCAAATACTGAAATTTTGTGTTACAGATTTTCTTCTTTTTTGTATTAGGCCGTATTTAACTTTTAGTGTGAAGCGCAATTCACAAGCTGGTATGTTTGAACAGGTTTGTGATGCAGGTAGTTTCTTTACCGACGCAGGACAAACACCCTTCTTTCGAATTTTTTTAACTTCGTATTTTGTGAGCATTGTTGCTGGATACACGACGAGTTTGTGGGCTCTGTGGAACGGGCACTGTTCTATAGAATGTTCTGCATGACAGGAATCTGTTGCTTCTTTTCAGGAAGGTTCAGAACGAAGGTGTTCCTACGATTAGCCAAAGTATCTTGTAGCTGCAAGTTTGTGGCACGAATCTGAAGGAATGATACAAACTGCGTATGTGGGTTTTCTGAAAATGGCGAAGTGTGTGTGTGTGTGTGTGTGTGTGTGTGTGTGTGTGTGTGTGTGTGGGTGGGTGGGTGGGCTGTCTGTTTAAGGCCGGTCCTAAAAAAATTAATTACATTACTGTCTTCAAATTTAGCTGCGAACGTCAAATTTGGTTGCATGCTGTTAATTCCATATAACGTACCGTCGGTATTGGTGGTGCTTCTATCACAGTTGATAAGTATATTTGCGTGTCTGTAAAAATGCAAAATGCAATGTACTGTGGGAAAGTTTAAGAGAAAATGGCTGATGATGGAGCATCCGTCTCTAAACCTTTCCGTGTGTGTAAAGGTCCCGAGTGCAGGAAAATGGTTTGTGTTGTAATGCAGCATAACTGGAGAGTCTTATTGTGAGGTCCAACTTTGTCTGCATTCTAAATTTGGTCTTCAAGAATTTTGATGAAATCAGGTGTTGGAAGATTTGTATACACATTAACTAAGTAACTAAGTAACTAACTAACTAACTAACTAACTAACTAACTAACTCCGTGGAGCAGAGGCCTTCTTGAGAAGCTAACAGTTTTTCAGCTAGTCAAGAAATTCCCCGCATTTTTGGAACCCGGAGGTTCATTACCGCATTCACAAGAGCCCGCCACCTGTCCCTATCCTGAGCCAGCTCAATCCAGTCAATTCCCAACCCACTTCTTGAAGATCCATTTTAATATTATCCTCCCGTCTACGCCTGGGTCTCTCAAGTGGTCGCCTTCCCTCAGGTGTCCCCACAAAAATCCTGTATGCACCTCCCTTTTCCCCTATATGTGCTACATGCCCTGTCCATCTCATTCTTCTCGATTTGATTACCCGAATAATATTTGGTAATGGGTACAGGTCATCAAGTGCTCTGTATGCACATTGTTAATGCCAAATGATACAAAACGGTTCTCAGAACCAGTAGCAGTTCCTTTCAGATTGTGAATCAGATCAGTGCAAACCTTTGCATCAGAGGCACGAGGAAGTGCAGTGCACTGTGAAAGTACGCGTGTTTCGGTTGCAGACTGTGTTGGTTCATACCCCGGAGCATTTCTGCAACTGGCAGTTGGTCTGATAGTCTTATCTGGCGTGTGAAGTTTTGTTTACCGTCTTATCCGGAAATGAAGTGAGAAAGTGAAGTGGAATGTGTGATGAAGTAGAAGCGCCTAACACCTGCAGACGCAGTAAACTGGCAAAAATAGCGAAAGGCGACTGAGGACCAGCAACCGGTGTGACACTGGAAACTGTTATAGATGGAACTGGATGTGTGTGTGTTAGTGTGCGTCCGTTTTTGGGTAGGGGCAATCAGGGTGTTATTGGAGTTGAAATCGCGTCCTGTTTTTTTTTGAAAGGTGTAGTCGGGTTCTTGTCTAAACTGGTGAATTAACTGGAAGCAAGAACGTCTTCTATTGTGTCATTATATGACTGTTCGTCTGTTAAGGCGACAGTATTGCCTTTGTCTGCTTTAACAAAAGTTGCTTTATTCTCATTTAGCTTCTTCTTAGCGTGAAATATGACTATATTTTCTTTAACCTTTTAAAGCCTAGCGGTAACTTTAAGTACCGCCAGGTTTAACATTAAAAAATTCTACGTGGTGCCCACATTGCGTTTATGTGCTTTGTACGGATCTCAGAACAAACAGCAACTTTTGCCTTATAAAACATTAAGAGATTGGTTTTTATAACCGAAGTGGAGAGTGTTTACAGCGCGGTACGCACTGAGTCCTTATATAAAACAGATACGCTTCGTCTTTAAACGGTTAATAGCAGTTTTGTGTAGAGTTATCAGATTGTGTATGCGAATGCTTTACGTTTCCAGTAGCTACATGTCTCATGTAATTCTGCTTGTGGGGCGGGAGGGAGACAATAATCTGCTGTTTCAGCTTCAAGTGCGAGGGTTTGAACCCAATTGTTAGGTTCAAAATTAAATTATATCTTAAACCCTTGTTAAGTGAGGCGAATTGTTTCTTAGAGAAGGTGACCTTGGTGTTACTGACCGTTGGTGGGGAAAAAATGAGTTGTGTTTCTGGGATTGGCGTGTTTTCTTGGCCGAACAGACACCAATGTCTCAAAAACGCTTTCTTCTTTCGTCCAAATTAATGGTGCAATACACACTTATGACAAGGCAACATTCCATGTTTCTGCTGTATTCTAACTCCAGACAGTGTATTTCACCATCCAGAAGAGATGAGATTTTCCACAATCAGTCCCCCAGCCTTGTATCAACAGACACGTAAATTTTGCTTACACGGATACCTGAAGACGCGATACCCTCGAGGCTTATCAAAATACGCACGGTTCTCCCTCTTTTTATAATGGATGACAAAATTCTCTCTTTTTATAACGTACTTTTATGATACACGAAATACGCAAAATGTTTTTATAATTAACGGGTATAATTTTACCTGTTTCGGCTTCCATGCCGTACGCTTGTGTGTAAAGCTAACATCTGAGCTGTGTATTTCGATATAACCTTTGCAGTGTACGGGGCTGCTTTGTTTGAACATTTTGACTGCCTGATGAGGGCGTTGTAGAAGAAGCCGAAACATGCAGCATCAAATAACGTGAGAATAAGATTATAATAGAATTGTGATTTACGGTGTTTTGATTTTCGTAACCTCGAATTCACTATGTCTGATCTCTACTTCATGCCGTTGCATCGAAATCCGCACTGACGATCCCCAGTAATTTGTTTGCAACGGAGCGAATTTTGACAGAGTGGTGTTGATGTAAAGTGCTGGATGTGATTAATGCCCAGCGGTGTGCCTCTGTAATTGCTGCTGTCAGTTCATCACACCTGTTGTAAACATGTCTCGTGACGGCCCTTTCCCACCGTTCAGGTAGTTATTTCTTGTTCGAAATGGACTTACGTATCTGTGGGTATCGGAACATGCCTGTTACCTGGTGGCTGGATCAGCTGTGCTTGAATGTGATCATCACGTGTTGATTTACATATTTCCAATCAGTCACTATCCATGTGAACATCAAAGGCACCGGGCTGCGGCACTGGTGGCTGTAGTGTGTGTATTGCAGTCTGCCTAACATCATTAGCCCCATGCAGATTCAGTAACTGGCAGAAGCCGTTATTTGACTTACTCGAAACGCTGTGGGAGTCTGCAAACAGATCTCCTGTTTTGCTGTCCGTTTTCGTATGAATTCTGCCTTCGCAACGTCTCGTAAATTCGTTGTGCGTCTGTACACGTCTGTCATTTGCTTATCCTTTACTCCGTCGCCGTAATTAAGTATACGCTGACCTGTGCAGTGCAGTACGTACAGACTGTGGCTAGCTGGATTTGTGTGTGTTGATAGTATTTGTTTATGTGTTGATATATATTTGCGTATGTGTTGATAGCTTTTGTGTGTGTTGATGGCTACTTGTGCATGTGTTGATATCTATTTGTGTATGTGTTGATAGCTGTTTGTGTGTGTTGATGGCTACTTGTGCATGTGTTGATATCTATTTGTGTATGTGTTGATAGCTGTTTGTGTGTGTTGATGGCTACTTGTGCATGTGTTGATATCTATTTTTGTATGTGTTGATAGCTACTTGTGTATGTGTTGTTAGCTACTTTTGTATGTGTTGTAGCTACTTGTGTATGTGTTAATAGCTACTTTTGTATGTGTTGTAGCTACTTGTGCATGTGTTGATAGCTACTTGTGTATGTGTTGATAGCTACTTGTGTATGTGTTGTTAGCTACTTTTTATGTGTTGTAGCTACTTGTGTATGTGTTGATAGCTACTTTTGTATGTGTTGTAGCTGTTTTTGTATGTGTTGATAGCTACTTGTGTGTGTTGATAGCTACTTGTGTATGTGTTGTTAGCTAATTTTGTATGTGTTGTAGCTACTTGTGTATGTGTTGATAGCTACTTGTGTATGTGTTGATAGCTGTTTACCCACAACAGATACGGATCAGCGCTAATGAGCGAGCTTTGCAGAATTTCGTGTTTTGTTTAAGTGTACCGCCGGTTTGTTTGCACCGGTTTGTTTTCCTAAGAGAGATAGCCGTCTCATATTTTAAGGGGCATGCAGTTCTTTTGATACTAATTAGCCAAATTTTCCACGGACGTTGCAAGTTTCTGCACTGTATTTGTGTCAGTCGCACGAGGCAAATGTAAGGTTACTGGCGTGACACCGGGCACATCGAATGTGATCGACATAATGATGTCTGTAGTTGCTCATTGTGTCCTGTTTGTCTGCTGCTGCAGTTGGTAAAGCGATTGTAAAGTAACCAAGATGTGAACAGTTTCAGAAGTCCGTCCATTTCTGTGCTGTCGACAAAGATTTACCAGAAACTGAAGAATAACTGTGCCCTCAGCAGTGTGCGGTGCCGTTCTCTGAAGTTTTCACATGTGCGAGTTGTAGGTGCACTTGAGAGACCCAGGCGTAGATGGGAGGTTAATATTCAAATGGATTTTCGAGAAGTGGGTTGGGGGCATCGACTGGACTGAGGTGTCTCAGGGTGGGGACAGGTGGCGGGCTCTTGTGAATGCGGCAGTGAACCTTCGGGTTCCATAAAATGCGGGGAATTTCTTGACTAGCTGAGAACCTATTAGCTTCTCAAGAAGGCCTCTGCTCCATGGAGTTAGTTAGTTAGTTAGTTAGTTGGTTGGTTGGTTGGTTGGTTACGAGTTGTGTCATTAAATAAAAAAGGCACTGCTGTCTGCGTAACCGGTATATCTTACTCCATTAATGACGGCAACAGTGGTGACACAGTAATTGAGGTTTTACATTGTTTATTGAGTGCGCTGTAACAAAGTTATGAAGTTATTTAACACCAGCAAGTGCACCATTCTGTATTTGTTCATACCGTCTGTCACGTAGCCCTTATCTGTACTATTGATATCACAACGTGTGTACGTCTGTTGTGACGTGTTTGACTGCTGTAGTTTTATAGAAACTTCGGTGCCAGCTCTCTGAAGATGGCGTCACATAACACCGAGACATCTAGCAGCTATGTGATGGATAGTACGAACTAGACGAGGGCATTTGTTAGTGTTGGTATCTGAGGTGGCCGTAGGATCGAGTTTCTTAGCCGTGTGGATTGTACGTAGTTTGTACCAACGCGATGACAAAGCGCCAACTGTGTGCACTGAGCTTCGGGCGGCAGACGATACGGGGCGCTGCCTGTTGCATGAAATGGTAACTGCTGTAGTTGCCCCATATTTCGGGTTGCTGAGATGCATGCATCGGGCGCCGATAGGCTTGCAGCTGTCAGTCATTCGAGTTTCGGGTACTGTAGAGGTTTCGGTGAACTTTGAGGGCTGCAGACTGGTGTCACATCCACCCTACATTTTTATATCTCAGGTTGCGTAATGACGTGCGTAGCGTCGCGACGCGTTACTGCATTTTGACCTGCGGGCAGTGAGAGGAACCACGGTAGCCGCCCGCGGTTAGAGGTCTCCAGGACACGCAGCGGGAATGTTGACTGCACTACCTGAACGGTACGCCGGTCAACTGCGCTGCCGTGCGTCAATGCGGAACTTAACGCTGTCTCAGTAGGGCAAGAACGCGGGTCGGATTGACGGTGTGTGAGAGGTGGATGTTCAGCGACGAAGAACACACAGCGTCTTTAATGTGTTGAAATTAAGATGGCTGAGATGGGTGGAATGTGTAGCATACAAGGGAAACGAGATGTGGATTTAGAATTTGAACCGAAAATTTTTATATGATGTAAAGGGGCTGACAATATTAAAGTGGGTCTCACACTAGAAGTATACTGTGTGGCGGATTAGATTGCATTTGTGTAATTCGGAATGGTGGCCAGTGGTGCGCTGTTGTGTGCGTGGTAATGAACCTTCTGGTTGTTACAGGAAAGTCTGCTGAGTGCATTTTTTTTTCTGAACTGCAACTCCACGCTAGTGAGTTCGTTGATTGGTTTGTTTGTCGTAGCACGTTGTAAACGCGTGTGGAAACGCGTTTTGCGTTTTATGATGCTCCTTTATAGCGTGTGTGAACTGAAAGGTAAAAACACATGAAGTATGTCGCAGTTTAATGTTACTCTGTACGCCTGAGGTTAGAAGTACAGCAGAGCTGGGTAAGCGTTGTTTTTAAATTACTTGTTTTTAACGTTAAACGAGGTGTCGTTTTACAGGTATTTCCTGACGGGTTTTGTATGAAGATGTGGTGTAATTGAGTTTTGCAGCCACTCTGCATTCACTTACGCGTCGTTTTCTGCTCTTCACTTGTCTCCCTTGTAATATAGTTTAGTTTACATAATGTTGTGATTTGAAAGATGCGAGGTGTGGGTTTTAGCTTAAAAGCTGTGTCAAGGGCTGGCACATTTTTGCCTCGCTTTCAATTTAGGAAACAATCTCTCAGCCATTTTCGCGAGGCAGCGTAACTGTACCGACGACGCGATGTATTATACTTTAAAAGTACCGGACAAAAAACAGGATTGAGTTACTGGGGAAGTCTCATCAGGTTAACTGTGGCGTGTAGACGGGAAAGTTAGTGTAGCGGTAATGCTCTTAGACGTGCGTGTGAGACACACGTGCTGAAATCTGAACCCACAGGCCGCCCGTCCGTCTGCACTGAAGTCTCTCACGGTATGGGTTAGTCTGACGGTGTAAATATGTGATAATATTCACAAACGTACCGTGGCTGTCTTCATCGAAAGCCTTTCCTATTCGTCTCATTTATTATTACACAAAAAGTTGGTACTTTACACCGTCATCACAACTTCCTTGACAGCATTGTTAATTCGTAACACAATATAACTCCAGTTATCCGGACGCTGGTTATCCGGATTGCCGATAATCCGGATCGGCTTGGCCCTTCATTTAACTTTGTGGACGGTCTACAAAACTAACTTGCCTTGAAATTACCGGTTATCGGATCGAGTGCAGTATTGTAAAGTGCTGTGGCTGTCTAGAACTTCAAATTGGGCGTGACCGAAAGGTTTAGACGCCGGTACGTACTGTAAATAGCAACAGCCGAAGGGATGCCCGAAATATGAATTATTAAATGTTATAACATTATCAGATATTAATGTTTTATTCGTATGTAAATAAATACGTGGCCTAAAAATAGACGTTTGTAGAAATTTTTTTCCACTTTACACAGCCGATGTAGCCTATTTTCAAAGAAAAATCTGATATCCGGATTTTCTACGTATCCGGACGTCTCGCGGTCCCAATAAATCCGGATACTTGGGGCTATGCTGTATTACTTGTGGCGAATGACGTTTTCAGTGAGACAAGTTACGTTGACAGCGTGGAGTACCGCTTGTTGTTGCACAGCGTTGGCACTGGTAGCTGTGTAACTCATGCATCGCAGTGCTGCAGTTAAGTAAGCTGAGAACAAACGGAGCCTGTGATCCGTTATTTACTTAGCATAGCGGAAGATTAACCCTTCAAAGACGAAGCGTATCTGTTTTATATAAGGACTCAGTGCGTACCGCGCTGTAAACACTCTGCGCTTCGGTTATAAAAACCGGTCTTTTAATGTTTTATAAGGCAAAAGTTGCTGTTTGTTCTGAGATCCGTACAAAACACATAAACGCAATGTGGGCACCACGTAGAATTTTTTAATGTTAAACCTGGTGGTACGTAAAGTTACCGCTAGGCTTTAAAAGATTAATGCAAACTGTGGAATGACACATTGAAGACTGACCGACCAGCCAGTCAAAGGTCCAAGTGGCGTCTACTTGTGCCGAAGAAGTCCACGTCATGTGGCCATTTAGCGATTCCAGCACACGTGGTACGTTGCCGAGCTGCTGACACGTGAACCTTTTGCCGGTAACATGGAAATTACGGTAGTCCTACGTAAAAAATGGAGTCGCAGAGTGTTGGGGGGGGGGGATGTAGACGCTATGTGTTATTAGCGTCATGCGGGCGCATGAGAAGCACGTTGAACAGTTGAGGTTCCGTAGCTCGTGTCGGTGTTAGCCAAGCGTTTGTTGTTCGGCAGGAGGCGAGAGCACTGTTTGTTTGCATGGCGCAGCAGCCCCCAGTGGGTCAGGGCCGCCTCGTTATCGAGGCTTCACGATCACATTCAGTTGTACGCACCACACTTGGTATGACTCCTCTGGACGAATGATCAGCCCGACGCAGACACCCCGACCTGACAATACACAACACTTAAAGCGAACAGACATTCATTCGCACGGCGGGATTCGAACCCGCAATTCCAGGCAAGCGAGCGGCCGCACACCCACTTTTTAGAGCGCGGCCACTGGAATCGGCAGTGACACGAATAGTAGGGGTAATGTGCAGTAGTTGACGCACGTGACTTCGTTCATTCGTTCGTTCATTCGTTCATTCATTCATTCATTCATTCATTCATTCATTGAGTCAGTCAGTCAGCTGATGTGCAATAGCAACCACACTAGGAGACACGCGTCCACAGCAGTTTGTAGCTTGATTCACTAAACGTGTTTCCCCCATCAGAAATCATCGCCAGTTGATAAGTGTGTGTGCTGATGGTGCAGTGAGAATTCAGCATGAGAGGGAGTGATACAGAGCAGTGGAAAACGGTGGAACGTACTTGCATGGCAATGCTTGCACTAGCCCACTGAGTACGTCATGGTGGGATATGAACAGGAGACGAGTAGAGCGACTGGTTGTGTGGACCCTGGCTGTTGGCCGTACTGTCGCCGTGTCTCGCGGTCCCCTATCGTCTTGACACTTTCCGTGATCCTGTGTAAACACTGTTTAGTGTGTTGACTGGTCCGGGCTATGATAGTGCACCGGCAGTATCGCATTATGTTGACGCCGTCTTGCTCCTTTTGTGTTCCTTCAGATATGTACTTCGCCACATAATTAAGTCGGTAGACCCCAAATCTACGATAAACGAACATTTTGGGGTGTTGCCCACTGGCATTTCCCACCCCAGCAGTGATGACTTTAGTAAAGTGTCAAGGCTCGGGTTTCACAAAGGAACTGCGAGCTGCGAGGCTCCATTCAACGTGACAGTTGATGGATATTCTGCAGAGCGTTATTCTTTTTAATGTGTTAGCCACACTCATTGCGTCCCGCTGTCTTCCCTGGCTAGCCTTATTCTGCCGTCAGAAATCCCGTCTCTAATTAACTAACCCAAAAGGCATTTATCTGAATAAGGCCTTTTCAGGAATTCAACCAGAATCGCGGGTCATGTTCAGGGTTTGAACCGGAATCGTCGATGACAATTCTTTCTAACACAATGGTTAGAGGAATGTTTTCAGCAATATTGCGAATATTGACCATTCACTGCTGATGTAAACTAAAGGAAACCGGTCGCTTTCTGGTAAACTCGCGGTAGTCAGTTCCAGGTCGCGTGTTTCCTACATTTAGAATCAGTGCCGCTTCTAAGGCCGATCCCAGTGGCCGCGCGGTCTGAGGCGTGGCTCTGCGGCCGAGCGCTTGCTGGGATCGTGGGTTCGAATCCCACCAGGGGCATGATTTTTTTTCTCTTGTACAGTGTTTGTGTTGTCAGGTAGAGGTCTCTGCGAGGGGCCGATCCCTCGTCCAGAGGAATCCTACCGACTGTGGTGTGTGTCTGTGTATGATCAAGTAAAAAACAAAATCCCTGACACCTGCTGTGAACAGGTAGGCAGAAGAGGTAAGGACTGCGAAACCTTTTCCGTGAATTAAAAGCGTGACATACGAACTTGTATTTGCAACACCGGGCTGTACAGGTGTGTGGAGCGCACTCAGTCGCTCCACAAGGACGTGTTGTGACGTAAGCGTAATGTGCCTGCACTGCCACTGGGCGGCGGACACCTCAGGGTCTGTGTGCTGTGCGTTTACAGTTTTGTAGTTAGAATTGCTCTGCTTAGCGTGCTGCATGTTGCTCGGCGCTGCCGGAAGGCTAATGCCTCCTTGCTGCTTGCTCGCTATGCTTAATTCACTACAGTATGCTTCCGTATAAAGTAAACTGAAAGATCGTCATAGGAAAGGCAAAAAATGTCAGTTTATTGCTTTTCGCGAGACATGTATGAATAAATCAGCCCGGTACCCCCCCACCCCCCCCACCCGGGCATATCGTGCTGTGTGTGAATATTTGATGCTTGCATACGAATGTAAAGGAATCGTTGTACTCTGCGTCTCAGACTTTTGAGTCTGTATTGGGTCAGTCGTCTTACAAGTTAAGGAAAAATAATAACGAAATTTTTGTTGTAACGATTGGCCGTGCCGACTGGGCACCTGCTAACCAACCAACCAACGACCCAGCTCCCTCACTGTGCAGCACATTTCCTGTTGACAAGCTGATAGCTGCAACTGAGTCCACATCCGTCCCGTTTTTTAAGTTTCGGTTTAATATTATCCTTCCATCTTCATCTGGATCTTGGAAGCGGAAATAGACCTGCTTTTCAAAAGGAAAAAAACTGCAGTTCCGAAACCTGTGTGACGCTGCAAGAAAACTGTTTTTGTCTTGAACCTGAAGGCAGCGATATGTACCTTGAACCTGAAGGCAGCGATATGCACCTTGAACCTGAAGGCAGCGATATGTACCTTGAACCTGAAGGCAGCGATATGTACCAGTGTCAGCGGCGTAACATCCAAGAAGGCTTCCACCTTCAGCAGCACCTGTGTAAGAACCTAAACCTCGCGTATGTGAAACAGGGTGACCTAAATTTGGCGTCGAAGCGAGCAAACGAATTTTTCAAGCGCGTGTTTAGAATGTTTAATGCATGCCGCAAGATACTGGGAGAGGGATGTGCCGTAGACATTGGGGTCCGGAACCTGGTATCAGAGCGGAACATGAAGGGAACATAAGGGCAGACTGCGTGTTGCTTATGTCTGGGTGTTCCGCAGTTGTAATTTTTGATTACTGGGGACGCTTATACTCGGTGTACTTACTGTCTTCAGATTAACAGGAAGCAATTAATTGTGTACAATAAGCTGTCTTTAGAACTTCAATATAAAATTATTATTTACGATATATAAGGCAACATGTTTCGACCGCCTAGGTGGTCATCATCAGGATGGGTACAAGATATAACAGAAGAAGGTTATTGGCAGTGAGATCTGAGTATGGCATTACAAGATGTGGAACCAGTGTGTGTACAGGGTGGTTATTGTCGGAGTATAAAATTAAAACATTTCAGTTCATAAAATACAGGGTGATGCTGTAATATTAAAACTGTATAATACTCAGGAAGCTGTGTAATGTGAGTGTGTGATAAATGTTTTTTTTTAAATGGTGGTTTGAAGAACTTCTTTGTGCGTGTTCCTTGATTTCCGGGCTGCAGTTAGGTGGTGATGCCATTCCTGAATACAGCAGGGATAGCGCCGTAAAGCGGAAATCGTGACGGAGAGCGCTGTGGACGTTATATGGACTTAAGTCTGAACATGCACCGTAAAGTTCACCCTGTTACCTGTCACGAAGCCACAGGGGGGAGGAGACATATAGCTCTACTCTTTCTGTAGCCTCGACGCTAGATGGGGGGTGGGTGGTTAAAACCACGCCCCGGGCATGACCCGGTACCCATTGTATACGAAGTTGGGTTGGCCCCACGGACGGTATATACTGGTGCGTAAAATCTCGCATTCACTGGGTTTCGATCCACGGACCGGCCAGCCCGTAGCGAGTCACTATACCGACTGAGCTATCCCGGCTGACCAACAAGCACCGTATATGTTCTAATACGCATCGTTCTTCAGACGTTGGCCGCCTCCGCGAAATGCGGTGCCTGTTGAGAAACAGTTCAAACAAGACTCCGCAACTGTAACAGTACGTGTGCGTCACATTGCAGCCTGTTTTTGCGATGAGCGATTTCGAAGAAACCTGCTGAACTGACGTGTTCCGTGTGCATGCGGACCGGTAGGGGCCGAACTGAGGTAGTCGGGGCGACAGCTGTGACTGCGTGTTCGCAATAACAACTCGTGTCAGAATCTGTTTTAATTCGTCGGAGATGAAACGCGTCTAACCAGACAGCCTCTTCCGGTTGCATTCGTTTCGCGGGAAAAGACTTCGCACGCACAAGGCGTGTGTATGGCACCCGTACGCAGTAATGCTGTAGGACAGACGCATGCACGTAGGATGTGCAGTTAGTGAAGCGCCTGGAACAGATGGAGGCACACACGGTCTTCGTGTGGCGAAGGCTTCTGTGTAAATCGAACTGGGCTGTAACGTTACGAGGAGTGTTTCTGCCGTAGTCGTAAGGGGTCCACATGGTGACGCACAGAAGGTTTTAGCAAGGCTGGATACCAACCCGTCTTGCCCGGAATGTCAGGCAGACGCAGCTGGGACACGTAGGTCAGTTCTTCCACTTCACGGATTTTTATGAATTGTAGTTCTTGTGTGGCGGGTTGCAGAGAGCTTGTCGGGTACTTTACGTGGTCAGTGTGTTGATGGACTGGTGGGGGGGGGGGGGGGGCACATGAGAAGTCGGGTTTTTTGTGGGTTTAACATCGGTTCGGAGATACGTGCTGTCTGCATCTTCAGCATGTCCGGGCAGGAATTTCCACTGGAAGGTTGGTAGTATCCAACTGCATGACGTCACTCCCCACAAAACTGACGTAATATTTGCCGCAGTCAGTAGCAGATATCGCGTCGGAGTTTGTGCACTGTGCGTCTTTAGCGAGGAAATTTATGTCGTTCTTAAAAGCTAAAACTTCTTGACCCTTGAAGATGGGACTGAGAGACTCCCGAAACGTCGCTGCGGAATTACATTTACGCTGCGTGATGTCCCACAAGATAGTAGATCTAAAACGCAAAATTTTTTGTATTATTTTCGACTTCTGCGGCTAAGTCAAGTACAGCGTTAACTGACTTTGACGTGTGTCATTTTGAGTTTAGTTAGTGTAAAAAGCAGTCCCACTACAGGCCTGGACAGGCCCACAGGGTTCCAGGAGGTCGAGGCTCCCAGATTTCTAGACAGTCGGCGCTTGAAGGTGGTAAGGTTGTCAGCCCTACGCACCGGCCGCGTTTACCCCCCAGGAAATATTCCTGGTACTCATTTCTGTTAGAGGCTGAGTCGACCCCAGGGCCATAGTGCGACCGACAGGATTATGTCAATGAAAAATCCACTGACACCATCGGGAATCGAACCCGCGACCTGCCGGTTTGTAGCGCAGTGCCTCAACCAACTGCGCCAAACTTCGCTAAAACTGTTAACGTGGTAACACTGCTCTGATGACTGTCCAACGGTTCGTCGTCGCACCGTGTCTGTACTGTCTGCAGGTGATCGATGTTGCGCGTTCACGCTGACAAGACATCTGCCTAAGCGGGATTGGTAGCCATAACCCGTGTGTCTGCCAGGATCGGCATACAAGACGCTGTTATCAATTTTCTCAGTTAATCGATCGTAGTTCATTCGTCCGAACCTGTATACTGTCGTAAACACTTGTGCAGTCCTGAAGGCGTGTTTGTCATTTGGACCGCCAGTTGGATATGTGAAGCCGTCAGTTTTCGTGAAGGTTAAGAAACGCAATACGCGTCTTTCTCTTGCTTGCTTCTGTTCGCATTTGTCTCAAGCTAGGCTTTTTGCAGCTGTACGTACCAATTCGAAAGCCCGAGAACCTTGATCACTGATGCAGTGTCGTTTCAGAATTACATGCCGTGCGCTAACAAACAGAGGATTCTTCCAAACGTTTCCCGCACCTTCAGAACGACGTGTGTATCTTTACTGTTGTAGCTGAAAACACGGATTAATTATCACACATTGAAAGGATAAACGCGTTGTTTTGACCAATTAATAATTCAAGTTTTGCATGAAGACGTGGTTTTTGTTACTTCGAGCCGCTGTGTAACTCGCAAGTGTGTTCACAAGACGGCGGTTTGTGTGTGTATTGACTTGTGAAGGCACTTAACCGTGATGTAAGGGTGGCGTGAAGACCTCAACGCTATCGGAATCCCCATTGTAGAGTTCACCATCGGGTTTTTTCTTTTGTTTTTGTTTTGTTTTCACTGAGTACAGTGACGTGTCTACTGCCATTCAGCTTGTCGGACAATGGGACAGACAGCTTATCAAACATCTTGTCTTATGTTCGGATGAATGGGCCAAAGATTGTTTTGAGTGTTGCTGCCAAGCAGGGACTTAACAGCTCCTCTGATAACTTCTTGACGTGTAACAAATGACGAGCCACCACTCTTATCGGAACACGGCGTGTCTTAGACTCTCCCCGGTTTAATTTGTTTGCTTGCCATATATGCGCTTCCATGGGTCATATGCCTTTGCAGTAGGCCCTGAGCTGTTGAGTGCGTACCTCGCGTTGCATGGTGCAGGGGTCTTTTGTGGGTCCGGGAGTTTCATTTCTGTGTTCACCAGAACCGTCCGGCGGCAGCTTTTGTGGGTGCACTCTCATACACTGTCCGCTCGTCTGCGTTTACTTCGCAGCAGAGTTTGCGATTAAAATTTTGTAAGGAACTTTTTTCACTGCCGTGCGTCCTACATGCCCCTTGCATCTGAGCATAGTAGAGTTTGTCAGCGTTATTAACCCATTAAAGACGAAGCGTGTCTGTTTTATATAAGGACTCAGTACGTACCGCGCTGTAAACACTCTCCACTTCGGTTATAAAAACCAGTCTCTTAATGTTTTAGAAGGCAAAAGTTGCTGTTTGTTCTGAGATCCGTACAAAACACATAAACGCAATGTGGGCACCGCGTAGAATTTTTTAATGTTAAACCTGGTGGTATGTAAAGTTACCGCTAGGCTTTAAAAGGTTAATGCATGGTGCCGATCCCAGTGTCCGCGCGGTCTAAGGCGTAGGTCTGCGGCCGAGTGCTTGCTGGGATCGTTAGTTCGAATCCCACCGGGGGCATGGATGTTTGTCTTGTACAGTGTTTGTGCTGTCAGGTAGAGGTCTCTGCGACGGGCCGATCCCTCGTCCAGAGGAGTCCTACCGACTGTGGTGTGTGTCTGAGTGTGATCAAGTGAAAATAAAAACCCTCTACACCTGCTGTGACCAGGTTGGTAGGAGAGGGAAGGACTGCGAAACGAAACGAAACTAAACTAAACGAAACAGTAATGCGTTAATGACATTTTAAAGGTAAGTCTCTATTT
The DNA here is from genome assembly GCA_013340265.1 of Coptotermes formosanus. NCBI lineage: Eukaryota > Metazoa > Arthropoda > Insecta > Blattodea > Rhinotermitidae > Coptotermes > Coptotermes formosanus. The sequence goes on from BLKM01000601.1 coordinate 850,277, forward strand.
ACGCAATTTGCGTTTTGCGTGCACGTTTGGAACTGTTGCACAGCGAGAGGATACAAAAGTTACACATGAACTTGGCGCTGGTTGCAGTTAGCTTGCTGCAGCGGTCAGTGTAATGTTGTGAAACGAAATTAGAGCAGTATTCAAATACTAATGCAGGTATTTGCGGAATTATAATGAAAACCGTGCAGTTGCAGTGATGATGTCACATTAGGCGATATAATATCGCCACGCCATGTGTCACGCGACGGATTTCATTGTACGACAGCGGGCATCCCGGATGACAGCTGTTCCTGCAGCACTGTGCAATGGGGACTGCTTTACAAACCGAGAGTGTTGACGCATGGGGCCGTCTGGAGCGCCGACAGCTGGTCACTGCGTTTGTTGTGCAGAACTGAACAGAACGGCACGTTAAATAAACAGGTGTTTGCAGTTACGCCTGATTAGTGTTGCTGGGAGCGGCTGTGCAGGAGCGAAGGTAACAGACCGATCGGTTACCAGTGGCGGAGCTGTGGGGGTTGTCTGCATTCAGGATGGCAGGGGTCAGAACCAGTGAGCTGGAGGCTGCAGACGGACGTACAGGGTGCACTGTATGTCCTGTGTCGTGCTTGCGGAAGCTGAAGGAGGGCCGGCAGACTGCATGAATGGTGCTAAATACGTACTTTTCGAGGCCAGCACGTACTCCTGTTTGGTTCGTTTAACGACAGTGTTTCAACTGCATACTTAGTTCTGCGTGACTAGTAATACATAATTTCGTTACATATCTCGTAACAAGTTTTTAGCGTCTCGGAAGGTCAGAAAACTGCCCGTTTTAGTGTAACGCGATTTGATTGCCATGTTTGTGTAAACCTATGCTGCCGAATCCATTTTCCTCCAGGATTTGTGCAATTAACATTCATTCTTTTTAGATGTAGTCCACCAAGTGGCCCTGTCTGTTCAAATCTCTTGCAGGCCATGCGTGCACTTGTCGCTTCCTGTGCGCGCTGCATGGCCAACCCGTCCTATCCCCAGTTTCGTCACCGCAACAGTCTTCCTTGTCAAATATACAAGCTGTGACGCTAATCAGCTTTGTTGTCCATTTGCGTAGTACAGCCTGTTTTTACTTAGGCAATCAACGAATGCAATTCGCAGCACTCTGTTTCGATGCGTCATGTGGTGTATGCTGCATTTAGACCGAGAAGGAAGTTCCACGCGTGTGCAGGATACCATTGACGGTTGTGTCGTGTAAAACATATACAGTATAACTCCAGTTATCCGGACGCTGGTTGTCCAGATTGCCAATTATCCGGATCGGCTTGGCCCTTCAGGTAACTTTGTCGAGAATTCGTCAAATCTAATTTGCCTTGAAATTACCGGTTGTCGGATCGAGTGCAGTACTGTAAAGTGTTATGGCTGTCTTGAACTTCAAATTGGGCGTGGCCGAAAGGTGTAGACACCAGTACGTATTGTAAATAGCAACAGTCGAAGGGGTGGCCAAATTATTATTTATTGAATGTTATAACATTATTAAATATTGATGTTTTATTCGTATGTAAATATATACGTAGCCTAAAAATAGAAGTTTGTAGAAATTTGTTTCCAGTGTAAACTGCCAGTGTAGCATATTTTCAAAGAAAAATCCGATGTCCGGATTTTCTGCATATCCGGACGGCCAGCGGTCCGAATTATTCGCGAGAAGTGGAGTTATGCTGTACTGACTCTTTGTATTTCCTGTTGTGGGACGCAAGGGTAGCGGGTGGTCGTAGACAACTGAATGCTGTGGGGATGTGAGGTGTTTCTGAGTTAAATATGAATCTGTCTTTGCAATTTAATGCGCTGGCCGTGTTTCAGACCGCCAGTGTGCTTGTTTCGTGATTGCACTAAGTATTCCTCGGACTGTGTTAATGACGGCATTACAGAGGGCCTCCACTGATTGGTATCTGTAGCGTGCGGTGCGGACCGACCGACCGACCGTATGTCATGCCGTCCCTTCACTGCAGGGGCTTATGAGAATTTGCTTGCACTAAGCTGCTTGCTTTATATATATATTAGACTCTCTCCTAATGGAAGATGACGCTGAGGCTAGTCGTGCTTGGGGATTTACCCCAGTACAGCAGCGCTGCCTTCCCTGCTGAGAACCCGAGCATCTAATTGCTTAGCAACTGCAGATCGATCCATCATTCCGGCCTGTCTGCAGTGGCCACATTGATTTAACGTTTTAAAGCACAATTTTAACCCTACGTGCCACTTCATTTAACAATAAAAAGTGCGTTGTGTCCACGCAGTGCATTTATGTGTTCCAGTATGCAGCGACTCATTGTCTGAACAGTATACACAGGTTGCGTCGCATAATGGGAGCGCGTTGTGTTGCCTGTGGATTAATAATTGGATTTTTTAACGTTGTATAAGCAAACTCCAATTTCGGCACATTTGCGGGCTTCCGCTGCGGTTCGTCTAATTTAAATGTCAGAATGCTGACTGACAGTCAGTACGCACTTGAAGGTCCTTCGACTGGTCGTCGAGAACGTCTTCCCCAGTTTGTGTCTATCCTAGACCAAATGGTCAGATGGTATTAACCCTTTAAAGACGAAGCGTATCTGTTTTATATAAGGACTCAGTGCGTACCGCACTGTAAACACTCTCCACTTCGGTTATAAAAGCCAGTCTCTTAATGTTTTATAAGGCAAAAGTTGCTGTTTGTTCTGAGATCCGTACAAAACACATAAACGCAATGTGGGCACCACGTAGAATTTTTTAATGTTAAACCCGGTCGTATGTAAAGTTACCGCTAGGCTTTAAAACGTTAAAATTGCACGTCGCGCTTCTCATTCAGCTGTCCCAGCGTTTGTCACAAAATGTAGCCGTACCTCCCCGTATTTACCCACACAGCAAGCACAACGCCAGTAACAACACGTAACATTAAACCGGTATCCGCAGTTCTTACTCCAACTGCACATATTGTAACACGTACCCCGTTTACAGGCGATCGCACCGCCAGGAGCGACCCTCAACTAACGTACGTCGACAGCCGCACGTGCGGCACCCTGCAGCAAAGATCCACGTACCTTCCCGGGAACTGAGAACAGCGTCATCCAACTGCCGACCTGACGCCAAGGAATACTTACACAGAATTTCTGCAAACTGCTGCTTCAGAACTCCACACCTACCGCGTACTCACCGTACATAGTCTATGGATTTAAGTACTGCTTCTAATCTCAGAGCTACAGCGCTGTATTTTACACACTGAAGAACTGTTTAAGCATCACACTTGGTACCAGCCGTGTGTACACACAGTAAGTTCCGCAGCTGGTCATGTCAAAATGCGATCTCAGCGGCAGTAACCTTCTTCTGGTGTATTCTTTAACGAGGCCTGATGGTGGCCACCGGGCTGGTCGAAACATGTAGCCTAGTATTGTATAAACAGTAATTTTAAATTGAAGTTGTGAGGGCGGTATTTAATTGTGCTTAATGTAGCCGTACAAATTATGACCGTTTTCTTCTGTGTGTTGCACGCGCGAAACTGATTCCGAATTGTTTAACGTCTGTCCAGCCAGCAGACGGGCTGTGAACTGAGTGCACAGAGCGGTGACTTGCGCGTGAGAACAGTTCAGGTGTGTGAGAACAGTTCAGGTGTGTGAGAACAGTTCAGGTGTGTGAGAACAGTTCAGGTGTGTGAGAACAGTTCAGGTGTGTGAGAACAGTTCAGGTGTGTGAGAACTGTTCAGGTGTGTGAGAACAGTTCAGGTGTGTGAGAACAGTTCCTGCGTGCTGTCCTTACAGCTGTGAGTGAGTCCGTAATGTGTTTATAGGACCTTTCTGACGATGAATGGCCCCAGACATAATCTGCGGAAGTGCTGACTTATTGTGTGTATTGGATAGTGCCCACCTCCGTGACCTGGTTAAAGAAACAGGGTGTTTCAGGGACTGCTTGTTTCTCTGTCGTCATGTGCACGTAGAAGACTACTCAGTATGGCTTTAGCTGGAGCTGATATGTGTCACCGGACGTCCTGCAGTCTTAGCTAACGTCAGGTTTGTTCGGGTAGGTGTATTGTTTATCCGCGTACGTCAGGGGTTTGTCGTCAGCTGTTGCTGTTAACATGCTGACCTCTCAGACGCTGGCTGACACTCATCCTTTCACATAACGACCCGTGTGTGTGTGTGTGTGCGTGCACGCGCGTGCGCGCACACACACACCATTCAGTGACACACTGATCCGCTAACAAACACATTCCGTCACTGACAGCCGCACTAACCGATTTACCAAGCACTTACCCCGCTCAGCCCGTGTTGGTACAGTTCTTTTATATATCAAGCACGCTATAGCCTAGAGCCACTCAGATGAGGAGCTCGTGTGATGGTGGACGCTGTGTAAAGGTAAAGGTAAAGGTAAAGCAGTCCCATTACAGGCCTGGACAGGCCCTAAGGGTTCCAGGAGGTTGAGGCTCTCAGATTTCTAGACAGCGCATGAAGGTGGTAAGGTTGTCAGCCCTACGCACCGGCCGCCTTTACCCCCAGGAAATATTCCTGGTACTCATTTCTGTTAGAGGCTGAGTCGACCCCAGGGCCATAGTGCGGCCGGAAGGATTATGTCAATGAAAACATCGGGAATCGAACCCGCGACCTTCCGGTTTGTAGTGCAGTGCCTCAACGAACTGCGACGCCGCGTGGCCCATGTGTATCGGTATCAACTTTGCAGCAACACTGCCCGAATTCGTATTTTATTTTGTATGTGACTGGTGTGTTCCGTGCTGTTACACGTTCTTCTTCATGCACTGCTGTCATGCCGTTTGGCAGTGCTTGCAATCGTCTCTGCCGTTTGGTTTAACGCTAAGATTTCTGCTTCCTCACAGGGTCTTCGTTTCAGGTAGTTCTTATATTACAAGGAGCAGTTCTTGGAACGTCGTTAGCCGCACGTGTGTTTTCTTCGACGGAAGAATCGAAATATTATTATAGGCTTTTGGGCAGCTTCGCCCTTGAACTGTTTGAGTGGAGGGGAAGGACAACTTGTATTGAGCAGTAGATGACCCCAAGGTAGTACGCGATAAACGCTGATAAATGTCACTGCTGTTTGCGGCATTCGGACACGTGATCCCAGTTTTCGAGCAGTCTCGCCTGGGGTGGGCGCACAGTGGAACACATTGGACGGAACGGACGGACGGACGCACGCACGGCATGGAGACAAGTGATTCGTATCGTTATCACCCCTTAAAACACGACAATTGAAATGAATTATGTTTAAATATTCAGTTCGTATCGCACAGTAAACAGACTTTGTCCTTGTTGTAAAAATCTGTCAGTTAGTGCAGGATAGGGTATTGTCGCGGTTTGTTCCGCGGTACGGAAGAATGCGCTGTGTCGGCAGAACGTGGAATTGTGTATTGTTATACAGGCTGGTGCGTAAAGAGACCATTGGATTTTAAAGGCCTGATCATGTGGCATCGTTCACTGATAGGATCGGCCGCCAGCGTGTTTGGCAGTTCCGTTTCCGGTTTTCGGCGAGAATGTTTTCCGCCCCGCCGGTGCGTTCTCATGCCTCGCTGGTAAATTGCCTCAATGTGATGTAGCATTGGCCCTGATAAATTTGGCCCTAACATATCCAGCAGAGCCGTAATCTCTTGGTAAGTCATCCGAAAGTTCACGAAAAATATTGTTTCATATTCTGTCAAGTACGAATTTGACGATTCTTTCTTTTTTTGCAGGTGAATTTAATGGTTAAGCAATGTCAGCACAGCACAACGCAGATTCAATATACAGTTGAACTCGGTTATAGCATCGCGAATGGGACTGAACATTTCGTGTCGTTATAAACGAGTGTTGTTATAACCGTGCAGAATAATGTTATGGTTAACAGTGAGGAATTAATTGGTACCACAGAATAAATGACGTTATAGACAAGCTGTCGTACAAACCGATGTCGTTATAAGCGGGTTCGACTGTATTTATTTATATGTTTTTAAAAACACGACATGTTTCGGTCTGCTAGACCATCCTCAGGTGTGTACCTAGTAAAAGCTGCGGTACAAAGTAAAGTTGCATGCAGAGTGAACGCAGAACGGGATGGCACTCGTTCAAATTCTTGCAGGTGTTTTACTGCCAGCGTGTGTTAGTTCCTCACATTCCTTTGCCCCCTCTCACTTCACAGACACCCCATAACTGGTGCTTTCCCCGAACTGCCGGTGGTGTTCACCGATCACCAGTAGCACCTCGGCCGGTGTCATAACCTGTCGACATTTACAGCAGACAGGGAAGTTCGCGGAACTGTTATGTTCTTTTTAGAATGCAGCTGAGTCAGTGGCATATGCGGCACTGTAGGTGCGTTATGTAGCAACCAAAGCAAAGAGCGAATGCGATCCGATTTGTTATTGGTCGTCTGACAGGTTGGATATCCCCTGGCTGCCAGTCGGGATGTGGCCGGCATTTGTGTGGTGTCTTCATTCAGCTGTGTGCGGTCGTGCTGCAGACGCGTGCCTTCGCGCTACAACAGATGTTTGTGTACGAACGCGTCTTGTAGCGGTGGGCTGTTCTGTCGAGACCCCAGGGCTATCGATTATACATTCATCTCTCTCATTTAGCCCCCAAGACAATATTATAAAGCCGCATCCCTTGATTCCAGTGTGTCTCCATTTTCAGTGTATTTGGCTTTATCTCTGGCCTGCCGTTGGATGTGCGATTCACGTGGCGGTGAACGAGTGGTGACGTGTCGGTAGTGGCATATATTGTTACCGTTAAACACAACTGACTTTTAATAACATCAATAAATGCACTAAGATACTTGATTTATAACATAAGTAAATATGCATGTGGCTGTTTTTAAATCGATCCCTAGATCCCGTAACCGTTTAAAGCCTAGCGGTAACTTTACGTACCATCAGGTTTAACATTAAAAAATTCTACGTGGTGCCCACATTGCGTTTATGTGTTTTGTACGGATCTCAGAACAAACAGCAACTTTGCCTTATAAAACATTAAAAGACTTTTTTTATAACCAAGAATAAGAGTGTTTACTGCGGGGTACGGACTGAGTCGTTATATAAAAGACACACGTTTCGTCTTTAAAGGGTTAATGATGCCGTTGAAACCGCTACCTTGCACTGGCCTGTGTTGGGTGAGACGGGGGTTGCATCGCGTATCGTGGCTTGTTTTGAGGTCCATTCCTGAAGTTTCGTGGAGAAGCAGAAAACCGTGATGAAGCTCAGTGACCAGTGCAAGGTTTGAATGTGCAGTTTCCGTAAATTGGCGGTTTTGGGCAACGACGAGAGCAGCTGGATTCCAGATTTCCGTCGTATTGGCTGCAGGGACGCTTACGTTCGTGGGCACTGTGTCACCCGGATCCCGGTCTACTGGACTGTTGCTTCCTGTGGGAGTCATTTGTGTACACTAACGTATGCCACAATAAAATCATGTGTCATACTTAAACCTGAACCCCCCCCCCCCCCGACATGCTTCAGCGATGGACCGCCTTCCTGAGGGAGACGTCAACGCAAAGGGATATACAATATTGATAGGGTACGTCAGCTGTGCATGTACGGTGTACAAAATATGTAATGGACGCTATAAATGTAACAATATGGGCACTCTATACTTGTAACACTGTACATGTGAAACTGATGTATTCATATTTTATATCCCTTGTGTATTGACATCTCCCTGAGGTGGCGATCTGACGCCGAAACATGTAGGAGAGTCGTTTTTATATATAACTTACAATGTGCGTGCGTTGCTCTGTATAAGTGCTTGCAAGTACGACGCACAGGAGTAGTGTTACATGCACATACTTTGCGATGTCGAGTGCGCGACTGTACTCTGCAGGCGCCTTGCACGTGACGTCTCCCAAGTACGTGCCAGCGTCCTTGCTCATCTGCCGCCAGCAGGCCAGCGGAATGTGGTTGTGTGTCTGCATGTGGCCGGGACGTAAGGAACAATACTGTGATATGCGCTCGTGTATGTTGTGCTTCTACAGTGTGTTTCTTTTTGTTACTGAAGCAAACGAATCGTCTGCTCCGATGTTTGGATACCCCAACTTACTTTGCTGTATCTCAGACATAATTCGACGAAGCTGGGTCGCTCTGAAGGAGCTCAGTACGCGTAAAAGAAAGTGCAAATTCCCAAGTTTACGCGTGTGGTCGTACAAAAATCCCATGTACCGCGTACGTAAATTTGAGATGGTATTATAGAATCCTTGCCGATCCCAGTGGCCGCGCGGTCTAAGGCGTGGGTCTGCGGCCGAGCGCTTGCTGGGATCGTGGGTTCGAATCCCCCGGGGGCATGGATGTTTGTCTCTTGTAATTGTCGTTGTGTGTTGTCATGGAGCGGTCTTTGTACGAGCTGATCACTCGTCCAGAGGAGTCCTACTGGCTGGGTGTGTGTCTGATTTAGTGTGATCTAGAAACCTCTACGGCGTGGCGGCCTAGCCCCGAATTGGGCTGGTGCGCCACAGGAACGGAACGAAAAGGAGTTGCAGAATCCGTACGTACGATCACGGCTTGTTATCTGCCAGCAGCTGGAGTCATATTAACCTTTGCTGTTGGCAACTGCCGCTTCTTAGGCAGACCGTCGCTGCATGCATATCTTGCGATCTGTTGTCTAGTGTGACATGCCAGATTCTTATGCTGCTTGGCGAATTGTGTTCAAAAGTCCATGAAAATAATGTCTGAGATTTAATTCCAAAGCATGTCCAACAAGGGGGGGGGGCGACTCATCCTTCTGTTTATTAGGGCCCTCGTAGTGTCAGGTATGTCAGCAATATTGAGGGGACGTTATCGCGGGTGAATAAATTCTGCAGGAACTGCTTTAGTGTATGTGTGTAAGTTCCTGAAGATAAAAATATACTGATTTGGGATTTCGAATGGAATTATGTAAAAATTTGATAACTTAACCTAGTCCATATGTAATTAGTTTTTATGGTGAGTTTAAATTGAGATTCATGTGAATTCTGATGGTACATTAACATCCAAGAGAAGTGCAGTAAGTGATATGTAGAGAAGTTCTGATGTGACTGTCACTACCCGGTGGAACTCATTGACAGTGGTCTAGCTGGGCCGAAACATGTTGCAGGTGCAATAAAACGGTTGTAGCCCAGTCTCACTGTACACATTTGGTTGCTTTATTGGTATAATGTCCAACGTTTCGGACACGCACTCTCGCACGCACACACACAAATTTCTGTTAATGAAAGTCAGTATTATTTTGCACTTATCTTGGGTGTCAGTAACTGCGCCCGTTACTGCATTCCGTGCTGTCACTTATTTCAATTTCTGTAGCTGTGTTCATCGTTGTCGAAATAGAGAGGAAATATAACTGCTCTGACCAGTGAAGTGGGAACCGTGCTGCAGTGCCTGTTGTTGGGCTAATGGGATCAGTTACAATGTACGTGTGATGTTTTCATTACACTGCACGGCGAATTGGGGTGGAAGGAATCTCGCGACGTCACAGTGCAATAGTTCTGCCTCTACGCTTGCTCGACACACGCGCCTGCCTGATGCCTTATCTTTTTCAGACATGGTGAATTAAGTAAAGGGAAGAAGCATTTCTCGTATTGAACGAGGAGCGACATGAAACTCTGCCCGTCGGGCTAAGCCACTCCGCTGTCCCAGATTCCGGCTTTAATCCAGCGAATTTTTTTCCTCTGCTGAAACCCCTGCTTGTGTTGTGTAGATCTCTCGACGCGTCTGTGTGACGGGTGGACACGCTGCGGCCAGTGCGAGGTTATTTCCGGCCCTATATCTGCCGGAATCAACCGCCCATGTTGTTTCTCACTTCTCCGGAATTCTTGCTTCACTGATGATTGAGTTGGCCGCTCCAGGAAGTGCGTAGGACTGGGGTTGATGTCAGAAAGAAGGGGTGTAAAGCTGAGGGAGTCAGGAGTGGTGGTGAGAAGCGGACAGCGCCACGACAGTGAGAAACCGAACTAAGTCCGTGTGTTTTGTAACAGTAGCTGCAGAGACATAAACTTGCGGTAGGCTGTATCAAGGAAGTGGCTAGCTTCGTTCGAATGCAGGGTTCGTCTTTTTCAGTTTCTTGGACCCCCTGCTCACAGAGTTGTTTAACGCCATTTGTATCGCCTGTTGTGCTGTTTGCATCAACCCGTCCACTGAGATCTGCGCTCGGCTGCGATATTACTCAGCGTTGCTTGGTAATCCTTTACCGACGTTTCGGGACAACGTATTGATCCCATCTTTAAGGGTCAAGAAGTCCAAGAAGAATGGGTTCTATTCTTCTTGGACTTCTTGACCCTTGAAGATGGGACCAATACGTTGTCCCCGAAGCGTCGGTAAACGATTTCCAAGCGACGCTGCGTAACACCCCAGAAGAGCGCGGATCTCATCAGCATCGCGGCGGAAGCCTGAAATCACGGATAACCTGTCCACCGCTCCATGTCCGCCCAAGTTAATTCGGTAACGCTGAGGTCTGGAGTGATGAGGCGGAAATCGCAACACCATATGACCGTCTTGAGGCGTCGTATCGTGGGCTAGCAATGTTCTGCACTGCCGTTTTAAGCTGTTATTATTTCATGAACCCTGCGTCACAGAGTGTAATGTTTCTTACGCCAGACCATTTGTTCGCTGTTTCCTCATTTGAATTCGATGTTTGGCGCTGTGTCCGTCTGTGTGTCATTGTCATGACAGGAGGCAGTATCCGTCAGTTTACTCTTGTTGTGTCACTTTAGTTCTGTTTTGACCAGCGAGTATTATTTTTCCCCGTTCAGTCCACTGTGGTAGCCCGCAGTTGTCTGGCAGCACCCGCTGCGGCCGCACGCATTGGTGCGATGCGTCTCCTGTCACGCACGATGTGAGTGCAGTGACAGCCGGCACTCCGTACGCCGTGTCGTGTTTAGGCTGTCACGCGCCTGCGTGCTTCTAACCACGTCTCTTGTAAGATACGAGTTTTTTTGTTTTTTGTTTGTTTATTTTTTTTTGCTTCTCTTCGACACGGAACGTGTTCGATAGTTGCCAGTGTTCGATATATCGTTCTTGTGTGTTACTGTGTCGAACAGGGATTTTTATACACAACTTCCGTCAGCATTTTTTCCCTTGAGGCATACTTTGCAAAAATATTGCGAATTAACACTTACTGTTCAACACGTCAACTTTTTCTCACGCTGTGTACGTCACAGCAAGGTAAAGTGCGTCACGTTCCGGCGCTGACAAGAGGCGGGACGTGTGTGCGTATTTCCTTGACGCTGCCAGCTGAGTATTTCCGTACGCCAGGGTGCGCAGTTGGAAGACCACTGTGTACAGGTGTAGCCACAACGGGGTAGGTGCATGCCTCCATGCCACCCATACAGCAGATGAGCATGTTGGAGAGACATACACTGATAAGCCGACTTTAGCGTATTGGTTCCGCAGTGTTCAGAGTCCTTCGCGTGCCGCGGTAGGACATTGCTTTTGTGTGAGTCGCAGGTGAGGCGGTCGGACCATGCGATGGCCTTTCGCTGTAATCGCCTTGTGTCATTCGGCGCTGATATTTGGTGACTACGTGCAAGGGAAGGAAACAACCAACATGTCCGAGCACACTTTTAGTGCTAGTTGTTGTGTTGCCGAGTGCCATTTGTGTGAAACGAACACGTGACAACAGAGTCACATCTGTCATTATCTGTGTCGCTGTGTCGTTCCCGAATTTAGTATTTTCGTGAAATGTATGACGGGGGCACGCTGTAAGTTGTGGGTCAGACTTCGGTACTTTAACGGGTGACGTTCGCGTGTCTTTAACTTAACACTGCGCCATGAAGGCACGAATTCTTAACCTCGGCGTTAGGGAGCGTTTTGATATTTATAGCTTTCGTTTGAAATATTTTTCGGCCTAGTAAATACGTGACGGAGGAGGAGGGGTGTATGTTTGTGCTTCTTTTTTTGTGGTGAGGGGCCCCGCAGCAGACGCTACGGACGCACCGCAGCCTTGAGGCTTATTGTGCAACCCTGTGATGAAAATGATTAGTTTTTTTTTCGTTTTTCCAAGTACGTGGAGTACCGGTGGAATGAAACGTGACGGGGGAAAACCTGTCCCATTGCCATTTTGTGCACCAAAAATCCCACATAGATTGAGCCGGGATCGAACCCGCGGCGGGAGGCCGGCGACTAACCGACTGACCCATGGCACGGTCCTCGTGTCGTTTGATTTTTGTATTGTTAGTGGCGGTTCACTGTTGGCTTTGCATTCGGTTAGCCATGTGAAGGTGAGTGCCACATGCGAAGTTCAAGTGACATACTCGACGGTGTGTCCTGGAACTTCGCAGACGCATGTAGGAGGGTAAAGTTTGTGTTGCGTTGTGCCGAACACCGAAACAGCAGTGTGTCTGTGGTGGGAGGGGGGGGGGGGGGGTACGCGGAAGCTCGTAGAAACGCTGGCTCACGGTGATCCGCTGTAACGGAACGCTGTGGCGTCCGCCGAACGTTTTCTATTCACGAACCACCAGGCAAGACGCAACGAAGCAGACTCGAGACGTGGGATTGTTGTCCTGATGGATGGATGGATGGATCAAGGAAATGACTTGCCGGCGAAGTACGTCAAGAGCCCGCTGCTGAGCTACGGTGCGTCGCGTGGTATCTGTGGCATGCAGTGTGTCAGTCACGTTTCTACGCCGCAGTCAGTTTAAACTTCGAGGCCTGAAATTTATGTAGACGTGCGGTTTGTACGTCACGGAATGTGTTAGAATTACACAGACCGAGCAGTCAGTGCTGTTAAGGAGCTGCAACTGACGCTGGTGTATTGAGTGCGCAAAACACGGAGTTTTGGGCGCTAAGTCACGTGGAGCGCAGTAAAGAACGTACGTTTCAGCGTCAAAGATTTGTTAATTGAATCCATTCCGTTGTGCTGCTATGTGTTAACATTGGCATATATATTGCCGTGTAACGCAACAACGTTTTAATAATATCGTCAATAAATGCTACGTGTTTCGGCCCTTAGGAACCATCGCCATGCATTAACCTTTTAAAGCCTAGCGGTAACTTTACGTACCGCAAGGTTTAACATTAAAAAATTCTACGTGATGCCCACATTGCGTTTATGTGTTTTGTACGGATCTCAGAACAAACAGCAACTTTTGCCTTATAAAACATTAAGAGATTGGTTTTTATAACCGAAGTGGAGAGTGTTTACAGCGCGGTACGGACTGAGTCCTTATATAAAACAGATACGCTTCGTCTTTAAAGGGTTAAAATGCACGATTTAAAAAATGAGTAAATATGTAGGTAAATGTATTGAAATTTGTGAGACCTCACAAATTTTTACAAAGTTTTACAAAGTTGTTGTAACATTAAAGTGTTTATTTTGTATTAATTATACATGTTTGTTGCGTGTATCTTTATTTTGTTGTTCCTAGAGTTGTTAAAATTGTGTTGACTGGCCTTTATTTGCTTGACTGTTTAGTTGTCTGGTGTATTTTGGGCGAGTGTGAATTACCTCGATAACGATAAACACTTGTGTATATAATAAACATTAAAATTCTTTTAGTATTTAGAAAATTTGGAAGTTTTGTGTGCTGGTGTCGAACACATTTGTGTTTTGGCTACGTACGGTGTTTGGGTGACTTTTGATGTTTCCTTGTTGGATTGCCGGTGTAGCCGAAGTTACTGCGTGCTGTGCGTGCCAGGTGTTGTTATTTACGTAGCGCTCTTTGTGAAGTAGCCTGTGAATGCAATGGGTGTTGTAAGTATATCTGTTCACACTGTCGGTGTGACTGCCCACGAGAAGTTATCTTCAAAATAGAACGCAGTTTCGGCCATTTGAACAATTTTAGGAACAACAAGAAGGTGGATAGTAACCAACGGATATCTGCACTTTAGAGGTGCAAGAGCTTTGTAAAAGTTTGTAGAAATTCGTGAAGTCTCACACATTTCAAAACATCTACAGTAACTAACTAACTAACTAACTCCGTGGATCAGAGACCTTATTGAGCAGCTAACAGTTTCTCAGCTAGTCAAGAAATTCCCCGCATTTTATGGAACCCGGAGGTTCATTACCGCAACCACAAGAACCGCCACCTGTCCCTATCCTGAGCCAGCTCAATCCAATCAGTACCCCATCCCACTTCTTGAAGATACATGTTAATATTATCCTCCCATCTACGCCTTGGTCTCCCAAGTAGTCGCCTTCCCTCAGGTGTCCCCACCAAAATCCTGTATGCAACTCTCTTTTCCACATACGTGCTACATTGCCGCCCATCTCATTCTTCTTGATTTGATTACGCGAATAATATTTGGTGGTGAGTACAAGTTTTCAAAACGTCGTGCGTTAAAATACGTCATTTAAAACACAAGAAAACATACATGTAGATATTTCAAAACATGTACATGTAAATTTTCTTGTGTTTTAAATGACATATTTCAATGCACCATGATGGTCTTTAAGGACCAAAACATGTAGCATTTATGGGGGATATTATTAAAACTGTATCATGTTTGACGTAATATGTATGCCAGTCTTAAAGGTGTTTGTGTCGCTGCGTCCATTTGCTCTGTACAAGCACTGACGGTGCGAAGTCACGTCACGTTCCTGTGCCCGGCAAGTGTCGGTGGGTTACGCGCTGTTCTCTGCTCGGGTTCGAACGGCGCTTCTGATGATCTGGGCGAATTGCGAGATCGTTTCTTCAAGCAGGCTGCGACAGCCACCTTCCAGATCCGTACCTACTCTCCATTAATGGTCTTCTGTCCTCATTGAGGGCTGTGTAACCCCTGAAGTACGGCGGTATCCGTAAGTGTACCAGTAAGCAATGGCGCGCTTTCTGCTTTGCCGTTTGGTGGGTTAAGATTGCCACACTGCGGGAGGAACAGAGACTGAGGGTGTTCGAGAATAGGGTGCTGAGGAGGATATTTGGGCCTAAGAGGGACGAGGCGACAGGAGAGTGGAGAAGACTACATAACGAGGAACTTAATGACCTGTACTCATCACCAAATATTATTCGGGTAATCAAATCGAGAAGAATGAGATGGGCGGGCATGTAGCACGTATGGGGGAAAAGAGAGGTGCATACAGGATTTTGGTGGGAAGACCTGAGGGAAGGCGACCACTTTGGACACCCAGGCGTAGATGGGAGGATAATATTAAAATGGATCTTCAAGAAGTGGGATGGGGGCATGGACTGGATTGAGCTGGCTCAGGATAGGAACAGGTGGGGGGCTGTTGTGAATGCGGTAATGAACCGCCGGGTTCCATAAAATGCGGGGAATTTCTTGACTAGCTGAGAAACTGTTAGCTTCTCAAGAAGGCCTCTGCTGCATGTAGTTAGTTAGTTAGTTAGTTAGTTGGCTAGTTAGTGTCTTCAGACATTTACCGAGCATGTGCGCGAAACACACACCAGCTGATTTCCTACACACATTTGTTAGCAGCTACGGTCACGTTTGACCTCACTTAGACGAGGAGGGCTCTGTGTTAGTACGGGCCACTTTCTGCCTGAACGCGCGTTCCAGAAGGGAGTCAATCGCTGCCTCGTGCTTTGAGCAGTGGCCAGCAAATATGTGCAGAGGGAACTGTGCAGTCGCTCCGTTCGCAGAAGTCGTCATCGTTGTGTGGCGTTCTGTTGGAGAATCCTCCGTGGGGAAAATGTGGCGACTAGTAACCTGTTACGATGATTCTAGGGGGCGAAAATTATGCTTGAACAGCAGTGCCGTAAATTGGCTTCGATCCTGTGGATACGCCGTACCCAGAAATTGCGTGCCTCCTGCGTTGCTGCCAGCAGTGTGAGGAGTTCGACTGCACTCGGCTTAAAGCGTGCACCTTCGCTATTAACGGCGGGTAAAAGTGACTCAAGGCACACCTAGTAATCAGCTCTTTGTTCTGTTTTATTATTCCGGCTACATGTTTCGACCCCGCTACACCATCTTCAGGGAGAAACCATCAGTGAAAAGAAACACCTGTTGCGTGCCGTACATTGCGGATGGTGTGTTCTTGTTACAATGCGTGGACAGTTAATATATCTTAAAATTCGCGTACGTTCACGTAGCATTTGTGCGTACGTACCTTTTGTATTACTTCACGTAATTTCACCGGTTCATTTAACGGATTTTCTTGGCGGGTTAAACATTATTATTATTATCACCACCATCAACACCACCACCACCACAACCACCACCACCACCACCACCACCACTACCACCACCACCACCACCACCGCCACCACCAGCACCACCCCACCACCACCACCCCACCGCCACCACCACCACCACCCCACCACCACCACCACCACCACTACCACCACCACCCCACCACCACCACCACCACCACTACCACCACCACCACCACCACCCCACCACCACCACCACCACCGCCACCACCACCACCACCGCCACCACCGCCACCACCACCACCACCGCCACCACCAGCACCACCCCACCACCACCGCCACCACCACCACCCCACCGCCACCACCACCACCCCACCGCCACCACCACCACCACCACCACCCCACCACCACCACCACACCAACAACACCCCACCAAACCATAAACACACACCACCAACACATCAATAACAACAACACCAACACCACCACCAACAACAACACCACCACCACCACCAACAACATCACCACCACAACCACCA